>SNQJ01S0006344.1:107386-131539 GCA_010110895.2 Picea sitchensis
AGAGAAAAATGCAGGAAAAGGAAAGGATTTGACCACAGAAGAAGACAATGAGACTGTCAAGGAGGAGGAGGATAGGCCACATCATTTTTTGAACCGTATCATAGAGAATCACCTTCAAATCCTCTTCAATATCAGGCAAAATCAGGATGACTATGTGCATTCACATAGCATCCTCAACCAACGAATGGATATCATGTTCGATGCGCTCACAGATGCTCCTGCATGCGCCAGATGCCCGACTTGTAGTCAGCGGTTCACCCCAGCCTACACTATACATGGAAAACTAGGCCCAACTATGGATTGATTCCCCGAGGTTTCAGTTTTTTGTCTATTCAGTTGCAGAGTCGGTGGTCTAATATACCACGACAACAAGATAGATGTATTAGCAATTTTTTCTTATTATGTCTGTGTAGTTTTGGTCATGGAAGCTTTGTATATATCTAGCCTTAGCGAAATTAGTGGAAGAGTAAAGAACATAGTTTGCATATTTTTGATTTTGCAAACACACTGTAATTTTTTGTGTAAGCATTTTAGCTCGAGCAAGGCTAGAGCTCAGAATAACATGTCAATATCTGAACAAATTGTAGCCACTTGTTCTAGTTTCCCTCTTGTGGTGGAACAAGTGGCTAACATCTGTCATTGTATAGCATATAGACATTATTAATACAAAGTTCTGAACTTTTAGTTACAAAAAAAAAATTGATTTACATTGTTTTTAATAACTTTATTATTTTTCATTCTCTTTATATTCAATTTCATTTATTTTATACTTAATACATACACATCACAATATAAACATCTTGTAGTCTTTATTTTCATTAGACTTGGCTTGAATATGTTTATATCCAACATAATATGTTTTCTTCTTACTATATACTCATATCTTGATTTCACTTTACTTTAATTTATTGAAGAATTATATTTTACTTGTATTAGTTCCATTCTATTTATATTTAACTTTAAATGATATACCTATATGATTAGATTTTATCATTTTCAAATCTTCATGCAATAGGGAAATTAAATACTTCTTATATTACTCTTCATTTCTAGATTGATGGACACATTACACAGTAGCACTTGGAAATTCTATTCAAACTCAGAATCTGATGGGTGAGAAATGTTATCTTACATCAAGAGTAAGGGTTGTGTGGATTTATGAATCCCCCCTTACACATCCCAAGTTGGATGGTAGACTGACAATGGACATTTATTTGACCCCATTTAATGAGGGACCCGCCATCAATTATATACAACAATACATTTGATAATTATTGGCCCTTTATACTTAGACAACTATATGCAACAATGCATTATGAAATTACTAGCCATTTCTACTTCAACATTTTATCCATTTCCAAAATTACTAACCCTATATACTTCTACATTTTATCTATTTATGAAATTACTCACCCTATATACTTTTACATTTTATCCATTTTGTTTGTATTATTGTTTTTTTTAAACAATTTTTATTGCTCATTTACTTCTAGCAATTTATTTTACATATTACATGTATTTAAACTAATTGTACTAATTAAATTTGGTTGTTCACCCTTACACACACACACACACACACACACACACACACACACATATGCACCTTTTTCCTTATGTATTTTTTTTTCATCTTGCTATTTTTCCTTCTTATTCTCAAAAATTACATTGTCATACAAAACTTATTCTTCCTTTTTCTTTCTATATGCTATTTCATATAGTCAACTTTGAAAACCATGGAAAAAACACCTACAACATGTCTGGAACCAAATAATCGCTATACAATTTGCACATGCCATCTTTTGGATGATGTGAATCTACATAGAAGACAATTCCAAATCAAAGTTATCCATCCTGGAAGCGGTAATATTTCCAGACCAAAAATAAAAGAGGAACTTGCACACAAATACAATGTTTCAGATAGACAAACAATATTCATATCTCGCTTCACAAAAAATGGTCAATTCTCTACAGGTTTTGGACTAATCTATGATAGCATAACAGACACATTGAAACATGAATCAAAACAACAGTTAGCTCAAAATGGTCTTAAATCTTGTAATGACAAGAATATCAAAAAGTGCAAAACTAAAGCTAAAAAAATCTGTGGGCTTAAGAAACACAACTAGCTACTCAACTTTTTGTATTTGTATAGTTTTCTCCAAGATATGTATATCACGGTAGCATCGAGTATGAAATATTTTTCTTTCCCTACCATGCTTTCTTTAGAGTATTTTCATACATGGAGGTATACTTTTTTTATTACTTTAACATGTTACGCACTTCTTCACTTCTACCATTCTTTATTCTTTTTAAACTAATATGTATTTTATATGTGCTACCTTCATATTTAAATATCTTCTACTTAATGAAAATTTGTGAAATATTCATTTTGATTTTAGTATAACTACTCTCCTATAATACAATAAAACAATTCAATAATTATTGCACTCTCATACTATTACAAACTATTAACTCACAACAATTTAAAAACAAACAAAAAAAAGTCATTTTAATACAAAAACACAAATAAAATTTCCAACAAATTCATTAATGTGGATGCCTATTGAAATCTTACTTACATATTAAACATACAATAAACCAATTTATGATATATGGCATTCACAAACTAAACAATTTCTAAGCTATGCCATTCATATATTTACACCATCAAGCTAATTTATAAATTACCAAAGCTTATAGATGTTCCTTTTATTCCACATGTTGTATAATGACAATCATAGATACAATATATTTCTTTCATAGATTGCATTCATATCCATGTATCTAATTGTACTAATATATTCATGTGGACATGTTCTCTAGGCACCTTTTATTCCACGTGTTGTATAATGACTTGATCATAGATACAATATATTCCTTTCATAGCTCACATTCATATCCATGTATCTAATTGTACTAATATATTCATTTGGACATGCTCTCTGTAGGAAAGTATATATTTTCATTATATACCTCTTCCGACAAAAACTCATTCCAAGACAATGTATTTTATCTTAACAGACGACGCTGTAACAAAAATCCAAAATGGTGAAGAAGAATTCATTCCTATCCTACGGGTTATAGACTTAAAAAAAAGTGCAAAATAAAGATATATTGTACTCCTCTCTGACGGAAGTGATACTATACAAAGATATTTTCTTCAAGCCTTGTGGATTATTTCACATCACGAAAAAATGAAAATGGCTCACTGATTCAACTTAACAGCTTCACCTGTATATCTACCCAACACAACAAGTATGAATTCTCACAATCTTTTTACATGTTTTTCATTAATTACTTTTTTTGCAATATCTTATTGATACCTACCACAATTTCTTCTATTTTGCAGGTTGGTTATAGTTACTAATATTTTGGTTATAGCTCTAAAAGCTGATATCCTTGGCAACCCACAACAACACACAAATGTACATCATTCTACCATGCAGACATTACAAACAAATTCCATGCCTCAAAAAATAATATCTATCAACTCTTTGAATGCATACATGCATTCATGAACCATCAAAGCTAGAATCATTTCAAAGCGTGATATACGTACTTTCACAAATTCCAAGGGAGTTGGTTAAGTATTTAGCTTTGATGTAATTTACAATGAAAATACTGAGATCTACATTACTTGCTTTAATACACAGGAATTACATTTCCACCCTTCAATAAAAATTGGTAAAGTTTATCTAATCTCTAAACAGTTGATCAAACCTATAAACAAAGAATACAACCATTTAGAAAACGAGTGGGAAATCACTCTAGATAATACCTCAGTTATGGATCCCTCCAATGAGGATGAACATTTAATTGCAAAACACAACTTCAAGTTTACTCCTATCAATGAGCTATCAACTTTACCTACTAACTCTGTTATTGATATCCTTGGTCTTGCTATATCTATTACTCAAGTAACCACCATATTAAGGAAGAATGGCATTGAGACCCAAAAGAGAACCCTTGAATTGAAGGACATGTCAGGTTGTAGTGTTGACCTTACATTATGGGTGGTGTTTGGTAATAAAGATGACCTCCAACAAAATTCAACTTCCAATTTATTTCCAATGATTGCTATAAAGGCTGGAAGAATAAGCGATTTCAATAGGAGATCGATTAGTACAACTTTCACATCCCATATTTCCATCAATCCTAACATCAAAGAATATTATGATTTAAAAACTTGGTTTGAGAAAGAAGGAACAACCCTTAAATATCACTTCTTATCTACACATGGTGCCTTTGGTGGTCTCTCCTTTGTTCAGAAGACAATAGTTGACATTAAAAAGGAGGGCCTTGGTCAAGATCATCAACATCCAGATTACATTTTGGTCATGGAGAGTAACACTTCTATAAAAAGAGATGATTTTTGGTACACTGCTTGCCCTCTCCTTTTTAATAATCACTAATGCAACAAAAAAGTTACTACAACTGAAGAGGGACAATGGCATTATCATAGATGCAACCAAAATATTTTTGAATGTGATTAGAGGTGCATGTTCCACTTCATAATAGAGGACCATACAGGAACAACCAATGTTATTGCATTCCAAGAAGCAACATAACTGATTATTGGAATCACTCCTACGCAACTATATGCACTCACAGAGGAGGAGAACAATACTGAAACTACAAAGCTTTTTGGCAACTTGTTCTTTATGAAATACATCTTGAAATTGTTTATACATGAAGACACATTTGGAAATGAGAAGCAAGTACAGTCCATTTTTATTACATCAAACAAAGTCGAGACCAAACTAGAGGGGAAGAAAAAATTCCACTACCTACAAATCTTCATACAAAGTAAACAATGTTATTATGTATTTATTCTTGCAACAACTTAACATAGTAACTTTCTTTTTTTGATACAACATATGTATGCCACCACTCTCTATATTGTATATATTTTGTATGCATGTTTTTTATTCTGGCAATACTTGCAATACTACTTTACTTTACTATATACATCCCATGTGCAACAACAACATTTGTAACCCATATCTTTCATAGATATATATATTGTGTTTCAACAAATTTTACAATTGGAAATTAGAAATTGTCTTCTATTAAAAATCATAACAATTTCATGAGTTCTTAAAATTGGTTTCTAAAGTATATTCCCATTGCTATGTACTATTTCTTTTTTTTAATAATCAAGGGTTACATAGTATTGTTACACTTTCTTAAAATTGTAAATTAATATTCCTATCATTGTATAATAATATTACTATATATTATGGTTTTATACACCTCTTTTGTTTCTTTAATTCATGTATCTATATTCATTTTTTTATGTTACATTTATCATTCGTACTTTTACTTAATTCATTATACTATTTGTTTTTTTAATATATATTTTACTTATAAATTTGTTTATCTCAATATACGATTTTTCAAATATTCAATCTACCTTTCAAAGAAATGTTGATATGTATTATAAATCAATGGTTATGTTTGTAAAGAAACATGGTCAACTCACAATTCAAAGTATAGAACAACTCAAAGATACATCACTTCATTTGGATAAATATCATAAGCTCCACAGTGGCCACCTTGAAGAATGTGCATCAATTGGCCAACACTGCCATCAACTCATTCCATTACAAAATATGTTCCCTGCATTTTTACCTCATCTAAAAAAAATCAAATTTCAACCAGCAAACATCATTATGAAACCACACACCATTCCATCAACTTCAACAACAAATCCATCTTTACTATCTCTACAAGCAAAAAATGATGACACCCTCCCTTTCTCCAAGAATTCCCATACATTTTCCAACCTTACATTCAATGTAACCAACCAACACAATAGTCTTTCATCTACCCCAGCCGCCCTAAAACACGAGAGATGCCACAAAAAATATGCATGTCACACAGATGAATTAAATAAACATAGACAACTCACAATATTCAAGCAAAAGTATCCTTCCATGGAATTTCCAATTGATCCTATTCAACACCAATCTCTTACCCATACTACTACACCATTCTACACATATTCAATAGTTGGGAAACAAGTTCATGGACTCACCCAAAAGAAAACTATGCTACCACCATTTTTACCTCATCCAAATGAAATCCATCTTCCACTTGCACAAACCACTATGAAACCAAACATTTTTCCATAAACTTCATAAACAAACCCATCATTACGATTTATTCCCTCAACTACTGATAACATCCCTTTACTCAATACCTCCCATACCTCCTCTAACCTCAACTTCAATCTCACCAACCAAATCAATAGTATTCCATCTACACTGAATACCCTAGAAAATGAAAAACATCTCAAACAATATTTACATCGCAAAGATGAACTAAATAAGCGTAGATAGTTGCAAGATCCAAGGGAAAGCACCTTTCAATGGATTTCCCATTTGAACGTACTCAACACCAATCCCTTGCCCATATTACTTGAACATTTTGTATTCATATCGATGCCTTGTCTGGAATCTTACTCTCGGATTCATACAGCCATATCACCCAATGGATTTATTTGTTCTCCCCGCCACAAGGAAACTAATGGCGACCTCTTCTCTAAATGGAATAATATGGATCCTAGAGAGAAACCCCTTGTCCTCTCAATTCTCACCCAATTAGAAGAAATGCTCATCGCTCGAGTGAGCCCTCTATTGCAGGTTATCCATGATCAAGGTGGCCAATACAAATATAGTGGTCACACTATTAGTTTCCCACAAAACATTAACACAATTCTTAATTATCTCCCACACCACCTTGAAGATTTGGACATCTTAATAGTTAAAAGACATGGAATCGAGGGAAAATCATATGATTGTTATGTGACCAATCTCATATCATGAATGCACTTCTCTACAAGATACAAAATGATAGATATTAAAAATATGTCCAGCTCAACTACACCTCAATTGCTTCACTTCTTGTTTTACCTACAAACATCTATTCTAGAATCCGCACCATTTATTATGATATTTCATATACAACTCAAGATGCTCCAAAATTTGTTGAAAACTAAACTTCTTTTTACTTCCGTCCTCCTAATATGCATCGAGAATTGACAGAAATCAATCATTTTATTCAAAATGAATCCCCCCACCCAATTAAATCTACTTGAATGGCAACAAATAGGTGCAACACCATTGAATGAATATAGTACTGAGCGTTTGTTTGATATGGAATTTCCTTCTCTATTCCCAACTAGCCATGTAGTCCATGACCAACCACAACAAAAAAAAAATTCACATTGACCAATATGCACTCCACTTGATGTGCTATCATGACAATAGATTTGGTAGCCACCTAAGATTTCCCTACTTCCTATACAACCTCATCATGTGCCATCGTAGTCAATCAAGTGCATCAATTTTTGTAAAGAAGAGCCAAGAGAACAACAATCCAGCCGCTATTGAGGCCCTATGATCCCACCTACAAACTTTTCCTACTAATAAAATACCAGAGCATGTTATACGATTTGGTGCACATATTCTAGGGACTAGAGCACACTAAAATTATCGTAGAAGAGAACTGACAGAAATTATCGCAAAACTAGGGTGCCCCACATTATTTTTCACACTTAACACAACAGACACAAAATGGCCAGGCTTGCATGCTATAATGGGTACCTCTCCACCTTCAAATCCACTTCTACGTCAACAATGGAGGACCTGCAATGTCATTCAATGACCCCACACTGTTGCTTTAGACATGCATAAAAGGTTTGAAATATTCCATCAAGAAATGCTTCAAAAATACTTCCATACTGAAGACTTTTGGTACATGTATATCACATATTACTTTTATCCCCATTCATTCTAGGTAAGACATACAACTTGTACATATCTCTAACATTCTATTATTGGTTTTAAGGTAGATATGAATGGAAACACCGAGGCTCCACACATATTCATGGTTTCTTATGGTTACAAGGTGCTCCATAAATGGAAAATTTGGATTGGGAAGACCCCATACAAATAAGTTATGCTAAGGGTTTCTTTGAAAAACATGTAACAACTTGGAATCCCTAAAGTGACCATACTACAAATCTACAAATGCAGTGATGCATTAAGGATGAACCTTGTTTAAAAGATACAGAAACCCTCCTTACATCCCATCCATTTAAGGACTACATAGAGCTCCTCTATCAGGTACAACACCATACAATGTGCGCAGAGATTACATGTCTCCATATGAAAGCCTCCAAGCTCCAATGCAGATATAATTTCCCATGGACCTTACAGTCTAATTCTTCGCTCTTCATTGATGCTTCAAGTAAAAATAATATGAACCTGCTAGGAATGATGATCATCTAAACATCCATAACCATGACATACTAACAGTATGGCGATCAAATATGGATTTTCAACCTATCCTCTCTCATCATGCAGTTATGAAATATATTTCCAAATACACTTCTAAAGCAGAGGGTCGGTTAGAGAGATATCATCATATGTTGACTAGAATCACAGATACATTGATTCCAACAGATCCTGCTTCATTTGCCTATAGGCGTTTGTACACAGAAGATATAATCAACTGAGATATAGGCGCCCAAGACACCTGTCATATGCTACAAAAACTCCCCCTTGTCACATGTAGTTGTATTTTAATGACACTAAATGTTGGTCAACATATCTTTTGTGGTGTATCCAAAGATACATCTGATTGTTTATCTGTATCTACCTTCATTGATTCCTATGTCAATCAACCTCCTTGCCTTAATCTTCTCCCTCTCATTGAAATTGCAAAATATTCGTCATATAGTCGCCATAAAAAAATTAACCCTTGGCGATGAAGGAGCTCTCCAGTAATTGTCCTTATCTTACCATGCTTCACAATCATTCCGACACTATATTTAAAATCCTTTGAAGAATTCTATTGGGGTAAGTTTCTACTATACAAACCATTCAGTAAGCAACTGACATAGGCCTCTCAAGAGATACTATCATACACAATTGGCAGAACACAAAAGGAACCTACCATGCATGGCATGTATACCGTTCCCTTGCAAATGTTGAAGAAACACCACTAGATGAAGAAAAAGAAAATGATACAATTATGCATCCCGACATGGAGATAAATGAGTGGAAATTATTATCAAGATTGATCCATGATGCGAATATAGACTTCAACGCGCTTGACATTCTTCGAAATCGTGACTTTGACACCAATTATTTTTCGAACAACCCATACATTCCAGAAGAAGTTCTTACTTATGTAACACAGATCATTGAAACCAATCGGCCTTGTATGAATTTTCTACAAAGGCACGAACCTATCAATATAGGGGCTAATACATTGTCACACAAACAATATCAAGCATTCAATATAGTATTATTGTTGGTATTATGGTAGCTTCGAGAGGTATCAACCTCCATTGTGACCTTTGACAAGATTAGAATATTCCAGAAGCAAGAAAAGAAGTGAACGTAACCCTAAAAGAGATGTCAGTTGACAGAGATAATTAATATGAATTAATTATGAATGAGAAGTCAGTCCAGACAGTCTGTCAGTATTAGTATAAATACAGGGTGCCAGTCTTCATTTGACACACATTTCTTAGAATTGCAGAGAGGCACTTGTGTGCACTGCAGTCTGACAGTCTTGTGCGCAAGTTCTGGAAAAGGTGTTGCCACCAGGTCTGAAGCCTATTGCTTCTATCCTTTTGGGTTGGACTATCTGATCAGCTTTGGTTACTTATTTCTTGTTTCATTATCCTTTCTTGGTTATTGTATTGCTACCAGGATTCTTCTCTCTGTCAAGGTCAAGGTTCTCGGAGGGTGGCTTTGGCCTATGGTTGGGTGAAAATAGTGATATTGTTTATGGTAAACTGAGCACATTCTAACAGGTTATGGGCCCACACCTCCTTCATTCATTCTAACCTCTAGAAGGAATCATATCCATTAGGATACTAATCTCACTGAAGAACTACCGCTAGGGTTTACTAGCAGGACCAACTTCCAAGACACTACCACTAGGGTTACTAGCAGGAGTAGTTGCAGAAACCCTAAAACCCTAATCCAACACCTTGTGATGAAACATATCATTCGAGAAGAAGGTATTCAAGTGTGCCTTAGTCCAATGCATCTCTTGGCACTCTTAGAAGGCATAAATGTCAAATTTGAATTTTTGGATCAAGGCATGACAAGTCACCAGTCAACCGAAGTCATGAGTGAAAAGACTAGTCATCTACACTACTCAACACTTACAAGAACGATTGAAGATGACATATGGATAAATTATAGTGGGGCTTCTAGGAACATAATGGGATATCAAGACAGACTCTCATGTTTAAATGAGAAGAAGACATTGTACAGGGTAGAGCTTGGAGACAAAAGCACTTACCCAGTCGAAGTATTTGGACAAGCATCCATCAAGTTGAAAAATTGTAACAATGTTGATTTGAAAAATGTCTTATATGTACCTAGTTTAGAAAAGAATCTTGTATCCATATCTTGCCTAGAAGACAAAGGAAACATAATAACTTTCGTATATGGAAAAGTGTTATCTTGGCATAAAGACTCCAACATAGAGAATGCGAGGGTTACTGGAACCCTTGAAGAAAATCTATATAGACTACTAGAACAAAATGAAGAAGCTCTTGTACACGATGAAGTCAATCCCAATGAACTTTGGCACATAAGGTACGCTCATATTAACTATCAAGCATTACCTTTTCTCAAAAATATGGTTGAAGGAATACCAGAATTGCAGTCTACACATGAAGGAATTTGCAAAGGATGTGCTCTTAGAAAGAATATCAAGAAACCATTGCCAAGTCGAAACAATAGATCTAAGGAGATTCTAGATGTAATACACTCAGATGTTTGCAGTCTGATGCCAATCAAATATCTAGGAGGTTCTCTTTACTACGTAATCTTCATAGATGATTAGTCAAGAAAGACTTGGTTATATCTTTTGAAGACAAAGGACGAAGTATTCAACAAGTTTCAAGAAATCAAAGAAGAGATAGAGAACCTCACGAACAAGAAAATCAAGACCTTGAGAATAGATAACGGAGGAGAATACACATCAATGGAATCCATTGCATTCTACAAATTGACAGGGATTAGGAGGGATCTAATTGTTCCTCATAATCCTCAACAAAATGGTGTAGAAGAAAGGAATAACAGATCTATTGAATAAATCGTGAAGGCACTACGAAATGATCAAGGTATATCCATGTTCTTATGGGGAGAAGCAACCATGACAACAATATATGTTCAAAACAGAAGTCCTCACCCCATATTGAAGGATATGACTCTAGAAGAAGCCTTCTTAGGTAAGAAACCTAATTTGGAAAACCTAAGAATCTTTGGATGTCCTGTTTACTCTCACATTCCCAAGGACAAAAGGAATAAATTATAACCCTCGGGAAAGAAGAGCATATTCGTGGGACATAGTGAATCATCTAAGGCTTATAAAAACTATATCCTGGAACAACATAAGATTGAAGTCAGTAGAGACGCGACCTTCAATGAAAAGATGGCTTTCAAGAAATCCATAGAATAAACTATAGAAGAAGAAGAGTATGAAGAACCTATTGAAGAAGGCACATGTCTTCCCGAAAATCAAAATGAAGAAAAGGAAAAATTTGATCATCTGATGCAACCATCTGAGACCATTGATTCAGACACCATACCTAATACCAAGAAATGACCCGCTTGGCTTGAATCTACCTTACAATAAGTAGAAAGACTCAAGGCCCCAAATGGGACCTTCAGAAAAAGTAAGAAGCCCTAAATATTCTCAAGCTATGTAGCATGCATGACAATGCATCTAGATGAAGAACCTACCATGTTTGAAGAGGCAATTCAGAAGAAACGATGGAAAGAATCTATGACGAAGAACACCAATCCATCATGAAAAATGATGTATGGGAAATTGTGCCTAGACCTAAAGAAAAATCATTAGTAACTTCAAAATGGGTATATAAGATCAAACATGCAACAGACGGAATCGTGGATAAATATAAAGCAAGGTTCGTAGCTAGAGGGTTCTCCTAGAACGAGGGAGAATACTTTGATGAAACATTTTCTCTGGTTGCTATATATACTTCCATTAGAGCTATCATATCTCTTGTCGCTTCCATGGGATAGAGTTTACATCAGATGGATGTAAAACCAACTTTCCTCAATGGAGCAATCAAAGAAGAAGTATATTTTGAACAACCAAAAGGGTTTGAAGTACATTCCATAGAAACTCATGTTTGCAGACTAAAGAAAGATTTATATAGACTCAAGAAAGCTCCAAGAGCTTGGTATGCCAGAATAAACAACTATCTAACGAGACTTGGTTTCTCGAAAAGTCATGCAGATCAAAATCTTTACTACAAGGTCGTGAACAATGCACCTATGATTCTACTACTATATGTTGATGATCTATTCCTAACAGGTGAAGAGTCTCTCATCATCCAGTGAAAAAAGGAAGTAGCTTCTAATTTTGATATGAAAGATCTTGGTCTCATGCATTATTACTTGGGACTAGAAGTATGGAAAAAGCATGGTTAAGTATTTCTTGGACAAGGAAAGTATGCAATAAAGATTCTTCAAAAGTTTGGAATGATGGATTGCAAATCCATGGACACTTCTATGACTATAGATATAAGAAAAGTAAGAAATTCAGATTCTGATCCAGTAGATCCATCACTATATCAACAATTGATTGGGTCATTGATGTATTTGGTAAATACTCGACCAGAAATTTGTTTTGTCGTGAACACACTAAGCCAGTTCCAGGTTGAACCTAGACATGAGCATTGGACAGTTTCAAAGCATGTTCTAAGATATATTAGTGGAACAATAACTATGGTTTAAGATACACCGCATCCAATGATATGCAGCTTCATGGATTCACAGATTCAGATTGGGCAGGAAGTGCAGAAGACAAGAGGAGTACTTTAGCGATGTGTTTCATCTTGGGCTCCGCTATGATATCTTGGGGAAACAGGAAATGAAGTCGCTTGCACTCAGCACAACAGAAGAAGAATATATCGCAGCATGTGAGGCATGCACAAAAGAAATATGGCTGAGAAAGCTAATCTCTGATTTATTTGATCAGGTTCCAGATTCAACCATTATACATTGTGACAATCAGAGTTGTATAAGGCTATCAAAACATCGAGTGTTTCATGAATAGTCAAAACATATTGAGATCAAATAGTAGTTTATTCAAGATAAAGTCCAAGAAGGAGAAGTAAAGCTCCAGTATATCCCTACATATGAGAAAAAAACATATATCCTAACAAAGCCTCTGTCCAAAATAAGGTTTTCATATTTCCGAGACAAATTGGGGATCATGGAAATAACTTCCTTAGTTGAAAGGGAAGAAATGACTCTCCAAGTTGGGAGGGAGCACTGACATATTATTGAATTGAGGACAGTCATTTTCAATTTTGAAAAATGGTCCAGCTTGGGCAGTTCCTTTCCAGTTCGGAAAGTGGTTTGAGATTTCTGGCGAACAAGCATTTTTCCAGTTCGAAAAATGGTCAAGATGGAATGGTCATTTTCGTAATGAAAATGGTTCGATGGATTGATGATGTACCATAGAAAATGATTTCCCATTGTGGTTAACATGGAGAACGATCTAGGATAATCTCTCTTCTTGATGGTTAATCAAGAAGACTAGTCAACCTCGTCGGACAGACATTCTTTCGAAGTTCACAGTTGTGAGCAGTTTCGAAGAATGGTCTGTTTTGGAGGTTGGTGCAGGACAGTCATTCCCTAGGGAAGATTCATTCTCTCCAATTTTCACTTTGTTTAGTGCCGGAGGAATGGCCCATATAGGTGAATGGTCCAGGTTCAACAATCAGGGACAGGCATTCCCTAAGGCAGATTCATTCTCTCCAGGTTGCACTTTGTTTACTGTCGAAGAAATGGCCTAGGGTGGGGAATGGTCCAGGCTCAGAAATCAGGATAGTTATTCCTCCTTGCTTGAGAAGAATAGTCCAGATAACCCATCATTATGTTCTAATCTAAGGGTAGATGTTATTTCATATCTCACAAATGTGAGTGAAAGAATGGCCCAGATGATTCAGTTTATATCATAACAATATTTTCTATGCAGGTTGATATCAGATGATTGTTATGGAGTCTGGATGTCTCTAGACAATAGAGATATGCTACTTTGGTGGATATGTTCCATTGTTTGTGACTATGTGTCACGGTTTGAATAGTTATGTACTACTATGGATAAACACAGTTGTGTTCTGTCAGTTGACAGTGTACCAGTTATCATGGAGATTATCTAGTTGGACAAAAATTATGGTTCTCGTGATGCTACCAGTTGAATGATCTGTTTGTTCTCAAGACCATTATCAGTTATACCTCCCTAGCTAGGAGGGAGTGTTGATATTATGGTAGCTTCGAGAGGTATCAAACTCCATTGTGACCTTTGACAAGATTAGAATATTCCATAATCAAGGAAAGAAGTGAATGTAACCCTAGAAGAGATTTCGGATGAGAGATATATTTAATATGAATTAATTAGTACCCAGAATGAGAAGTTGGCCCAGATAGTCTCGCAGGATTAGTATAAATATAGGGCACCAGTCTTCATTTGAAACACACTTCTCATAATTGCAGAGAGGCACTTGTGCGCATCGCAGTCTGGAAGTCTTGTGCGCAAGTTATGGAAAAGGTGTTACTGCTAGGTCTGAAGCCTATTGCTTCTATCCTCTTAGGTTGGACTCTCTGATCAGCTTTGGTTACTTCTTTCTTGTTGCATTAGCCTTGCTTGGCTATTGTATTTCTACCAGGATTCTTCTCTCTGTTAATTTCAAGGTGCTCGGAGGGTGGCTTCGGCCTATGGTTTGGTGACAATAGTGATATTGTCTATATTAAAACAAGTACATTCTAACAATTACATCATTCACAACAAAAAGAAAAAAAAGAACCCCTAATGATGATCATCCAAGGAACTGTTGGCACTGGAAAATTTTATCTAATCAATTGCATTAAAGATTAATTGAATGGACAATATCCATATGGACATATTCCAATACTGGTTCTTTCTCCCACTGGAGTTACAACTTTCAACATACAAGCAACCACTATACATTCAACACTTAAGATTCCAATAAAAAAATTCCAACCTTTGCAAACCCAAACATTGGCAGTGTTCCAAGAAGTGATGAAACATATATGGTATGTCCTCATTAATGAGATGAGCTTCATCATGCCTAAACTATTTGTGCATATTGAAATCCATCTACGTGAAGCCTTTCCAGAAACCAACAATTTTCCATTCAGTCCCTGCTCTATAATTCTTGTTGGTGATCTAGGAAATCTCCCACCTGTTATGGATAAACCTATTTATACATGTGCAACACTAGGAAGATCTTTGTGGAAATCCTTCACCATTGTTGTAACCTTGCAAACAAGATTCCACCAACAAGGACAGGATATATAACAAGTCCAATTTCATCGCCTATTGACAAACATCTTAAATGCAACTCCACTACAAGAATATTGGGAGATCCTTCAATCTTGTACAAATACATACTTGTCTACAATGGAATGAAAAGACTTTGATGTGGCCATACACCTATTTGCAACAAATACTTTCGTTTACCATCCTAATAAAAAAATGATTCAATCCTTGAATTGGCCAATAGCACGTTGCATCGCAGAATGCCTTGGCTCTTCTATCTCTAAGGAAGATGATGACCATCAATTACAACAAAAAATCTTGTTATGCATTGGCCAACGTGTTATGTTGACCTACAATTTATGGATCCAAAAAAGATTGGTCAATGTAGCACTAGGCTTGGTCACTCAAATTTCCTACACATAAGGAGTCAACCCTCCAATATTGCCAGCGTACATTGTTGTGGAGTTTGACACATATCTCAGTCCACCATGGGACGATGTCAACCCCAACAAAATACCAATGCCACCCATTAAATGTGGAAATAAGAAACTAATCCCACTAAAAATGGCATGGGGTTTGACTATACATAAATCCCAAGGATTAACACTCTCCAAGGAAACCATAGACATTGGAAAGGTTGAACGACAAGGATTAACCTTCACTGCAATATCATGTGTCAAATCATTAGCAGGTTTGCGCATCTCCCCCTTCTTCTCTTTTGATCGTTATGAAAAAATGAAAGATAGCACATTTGTTGCAATGAGAAAAAAAGAAGAAGCACACTTACATGCTTTGTCATTATAAAACATTTATACTCTTCTCAAACCAACAAGTCTATCCATAACTCTGTGATATGTACTTCATCTCTTTTTCCTTCATATCCTCATGGATTCAGTTGGTTTCTTATAATGCCTTCTCAAATGCTGCACTTAGTGGAAGAAAACTTATATGGTTTCATGTTGTAACACATTCTTACTCTTCTCATATGAATAAATTTACGCCATCTCTTTGTCCTTCATATGCCATGGATGCTTCTTGTTTCTTTATATATTTAGCACACATTTTCATGTTCTTCTTTATTCCTTAAAAATTTTCAACTCACTTTTCCTATTTCGTACATTTCTTCATTCCTTCCGTACCACTATAGCCTTCATATACTTCGTTTACATTGATTTAAGATGAAAAACACATAACATAAGCTTAAGGTTAAGCTTTCAATTTGTACACATTTCTTTAATGCTCATTTGTTTTCTTGTTTCTTCCACATCTACTCACATACACTTTAATGGTCTCTTTCAGCACATCATCAAATACCTTTAGTATAAAAAGAAACCATTACTTCGTCATTCCCATTTTCCCGCTTAGGGGGTATGCTAGTTTATATATATATATATATATGAAGACTAAATTTTATGAAAACACATCATTCCTAGAATCTATTCGGGAAAAGTTTTTAAGTTTTTTTTTAATTGTGATTCTATGCTTATGGTTGAGAAAATTTGTGTTAAATCATGTATAATGTTATTAACTAACATTATTTTATAATTAAACCTAATTGTAATAATTGTTAATCAAGTTTAATATTTTTTTATAAACATTTTAAATTAGTCAATAAAAAAAATATTTAAAATTATTGAATATTTTTCTTATTAATGTATCTATTTAATATGTAAAGAAAAATATTTAGATGGGATGATATCTGGAAATAGTAAGAAAGGTGGCACGCAGGTAGCCTGGTTATTTATTACCCCCATTCGTCGCTCTCATCCCCACACCATTTGAATGGAGGGCTTCACCATCACACTTATGGTAGTGTGGTACTCTACCTCCAGAAACTTAATGGATATGCATGTGAACTAGCTCCGAAGCTCTGAGGAGGGTAATCGTCCTCGGGTTAATGTCACTTTGTATTTCATGGTGCCCCCCACCATCATTCAATCGGTCGATAGGAATGTAAGAGCTCCAGGTTATTATGTCATTTACCAAGTTTTGTTGGTTGTCTAGTTCTCTCGGTATCCTATGCATTCCTGCGGTGAACCTCCTCCCATCGCCTCCCTCCCACTGTTGGTCACCTCTCTCATTCTCCTTTTCACCGGCGTGACTCCACTAGCATGGAATCCTCCTCCATGGCCACATTTTCAGTGTTATCTTTCAATCATTCTCAGAGAGTGTGGCAAACCCAAACGAGGGCCATTGTATTATAGTTTTGTTGCCCCACCCTGACCCTTCGCAGCCCCAACCTCGGACTCCCCTGGAAGAGGCCAGAATTGGAATGAGACTCCCCCTCCCTCCCCTCATGTCCATAACTTGCCTCCATCCCCTTCTAAAAATATGCATGACATGGGAAGCTTCCTGGTGTAAGAAGAAATTCCTCCTCCTGAGCAACAGCCCTCAAACACCCCGCTCGAGCCTAATATCATCACCAGGCCCCAAGCTCGGCCTATGGAGCATGTAAGTTTCTTAGTGGAGGAAGAAATCCTCCCTAGTTGGCTGACAGATTGGATTGCTAAGAACTCTAGCCCTGGGTTGGACGAGGAAGAAAATCCACTGGCAGATTTTGATATGGATACAATAGAAGCGGATGGGAAAATTGAGCATATTATGACCAACCCTCGTCGCTTTTTGGACGACCACCTGCAAATAATATTTGATATGCAGAGAATCATTGAGGATCAAACTCTGAATCAACACACTCTCAACCGTTGAATCGACCTCCTATTCGACGCCTTGTCAGATGCTCCGGAGAAAACTGTTGTGTGACCTACGGAAATTTTTTTATATTCACCTATAGCATCGATAGACGTCTAGGTTTTCCAAATTTCTAGCTTCTCGCTCAGTTTACATTTCAAGATTTGACTCTTTTCAGTTTTGTTAAGTTTTATGATCTATGAACTCTGGTGCACCAGACATGTCTAACATTAGTAATATGACATCTGGTAAATTGAACTGTGAAAAACTATTATGACTATTAAATATTTTGTCAAACCACCTATTCTGGTTTCTCTACTATGACAAACAAAGATATTATGTTTTTTTAAAGTTTTAAATTAATACATATTTTCTCTTTTATTTAAAAAAATATATATAAAGAAAAAAAAAATCCAACATAACTTTATTAACTACTTAAAAAAATTTAAAAATTAAATACATTTTTTTTTATTATATTCAATATCGAAAGTAATTCATTTTGCATTCCAAATTATCAAAATTTAATTGTTTCCATCATCATATGCAATATATTGCATATGAAATAAATAGTGAACTACACATTAAAAAATTGAAAGTATTGGATAGTAAAAGTAAACCATATGAAATACATCTTATGCATCCTACATTATACATTTAAAAAAAAATTATTGGATAATAAAAGCTAACCATAAAATAATACTATACTTATTTAATATTTATTTCAACATAAAAATATTATTACATCAAAAGTTATTTAATAATAAAAATTATAATCTTTCATTAAATTTTTTATTTCTTTATTTCTTTATATGTGTCTATAAATTATTTGAACATAAACAATTTATTACATAAAAATTTGTTTAATAATGAAAACTATAATTTCTCATTAAATTTTATATTTATTTATTTATATCTATTTTAACTTAAAATGTCTATAAAAAATGGATAAAAAATATTGTAATTATTTGATATAAAAATATATTAATTATTTATAAGTTCTTCTATTTCAGTTTTTTTTTCTATACTGAAATATATAATCAAAATTTAAAAGCATTATTACTAAATTTTTATAACAAACAAGTTTTTTTTAAATAATATATAAATGAATTATTATTTTATAATTATTACTTCTTTACTAATTATGAAACAACTATGATAAACAAGTGGTGTATGGCACCGTAGTCCCTATCAAGCTAGATACAGAGTAAACGTGTGGGTAGCATGTTGCAGTACACGTGGTATTCCTGAATTAGTTTTATTTGAAATTTATCAAAAATTATTAATGTTTGGTACATAACCAATGTAACCCAACAATTACGGAGTAGCGTGTAGGTGAAGTTGTGGGTTCATTTTATTTAACAGTTATGTCATATACAGTTTGCAGCGAAGAATTCCGTCATATACATGAGACCAAGTAACTTATAGAATATTATAACATTGTATGAAGATTTTGATGTCGAGGGTGTTTGGTGATATACTTTTTGCACCAAACAGTTCTGTGATACACATTTAACGATTTTGTCATATACATGAGACAGTAATTTATAGAATATTATAACATTGTATGAACTGAGCTTCCCTAAGGGGAAACCAACTCAGCCACCCAAACCGCTTCATAACTGAACTGTAGACTGTTACTAACGCAAAAATAGTTCAAAACTGTGGCCCGTAAGGGTGGTCGTTACAACTGTGGAAAGTGTAGAGAGCATAACTATAGTAACCATGGACAAATGCATGAAAGTTCGACATGAAGATGACAAAATAATAGAGGAAAACAATACAAAATTCATAGGTATGGGCTGTAATGCTGCGACGGGGCCATGCAAAAGGCATAAAATTTCATCTCGCCAGGAGGAGGCGGCTCCTCATCGACTGGTGTCCAGTTCAGTTGCATGGTGTCATTCATTTGTGATGGCACAAGCTCTTTCTTCTGTTCCAGTTCCAACACTGGTGCGGAGGTTGTTGTTGCTTGGGTTGTTGTTGCTTGGCCTGCCTCTGGTGGGAGGTGATCAACATCCTGTAACGCGGAGAGAAATTGAAGAAGTTGAGAGGATTTGTTGTCTAGGGCCTCTAGGCGGAACCAGAGGTCGTCCATGCTCTGATGTAGGTCGAACACTAGGCTCTGCACCAGGGCAAGGGACGCAGCAAGGAGCGAGAATTTGAGTGGACTGTGGTAGGGATGATTAGGAGGTGGCTAAAGAGGACGAGGATAGTAGTGAGGGAGTAGGCAGGGGACGGATGACCAGGCAGGGTCAGTTTGGCTGGCATGTCGACCCACATTTTGAATTCCCTCGTAACCAGGGCATATTCGGGACAATGGGAGAGCAAAAATGTGCTAGCAACAGAGTAGGAGAGGACCAAAGCAGAGAAGGGAAAGGCTGGGTAGGAGGCAAAGATCTGAGAAGAAAACCCAGGAGAAGTGTTTGGTGCAGAATTGACATGGGTTTTCGGGTTGTTGTGGTGTTGGACTCAAAATTGGGCTTTTGTTGTTCTGTGGTCTACAAATAGAATGGACACTTCCGCGATATACAAATTGACAAGCGGTCCTGTGGACTATTTGAATTTTTGGATCGCGGGTTCTGGGGCTGTCGTGTTGAAAATCGGGCTTTTGTTGTTACCCGAATAATTTTTCCTTTTTACATATGTTGGTGGACAAAAAATGAAAAAACAATAGTACTAACATCTGTTACATAGGGTGGTGAACATAAGTATGAAAACAATGGCGTTCCCGAATTAGTTTTCTTAAAAAGAGCGGGTTCTTGACTTAGCTAGTTTTTGGATCGTGGGTTGTCGGGCTGGAGACCTTTTGTTCCGTGGTCTACAAATAGCACCTAGACTTCCGCAATATACAAATTGACAAGTAGTTTTGTGGACTAGTTGAATTTTTTTATCACGGGTTTTCGGGCTGGCGGGCTGAAAATCGGGCTTCTGTTGTTCTGTGGCCTACAAAAATAAAATATGTGATTTGATGAAGTAGATATATAGAGCATGCATGAAAGCTTCATCACAGGTTGTCAGGGTTGCGGGCTGAAAATTGTGCTTGTGTTGTTCCGTTGCCTACAAATAGCATCGAGAGTTTCATGATATACAAATTGAGAAGCTGTTTTGCGGACTATTTGAAATTTATGGATCGCGGGTTGTCAGAATGGCGGGCTGCAAATTGGGCATTGGTTTTTCCATGGTCTACAAATAGAACCTAGAGTTCCACGATATACATATTGACAATCAGACTTGCGGATTACCTGAAGTTGAAGTCGCTCGTGTCGAATAAGCAAATTGAAATAATAAACTGAATAACTTATTTTCGTATCGATAAAATAATTTATAATTAAATAAAGCAAGCTTAGCATTCCCAAAATCAGTTTTCCTTTTTACATATGTTGGTGGACAAAAAAAGAAAAAAAAACAGTACTAACGTTTGTTAGATAGGCTGGTGAACATAAGCATGAAAAAAATTGCGTTGCGGAATTAGGCAGGTTATCGGGTTGTGGACCTTAAATGTGGGCTTTTGTTGTTCCTTGTGCTACAAATAGCAAGTAGAGTTTCGCGATATACATATTGACAATTGGACTTGTGGAGTATTTGAATTTGGAGAGGCTTGTGTTGAATAATAAAATTTAAATAATAAACTCAATAACGTATTTTTTTTTTTGTAAGTAAGAGATTTTATATATAAAGGGCTTTCAAAAAACTAGACCAGAGGTACAAAAACTTGAAAACAACCGCACTGTAATTACTGAACTGCCCCAATAGAGGGGAAACCAGTTTAGCCAGCTGGGTAAGTCTAGCATTTGATAGTCTAACAGTCTTATAAAACAGAACTAAGTTGACTAAGCTACAACTAAGAGAAGAAACTATTAAATAGAGAAGAACCGCTGTGGCGTCATACACTTGGGGAGTAACCTGGCCAGGTGGCTAGAACGGCCGCGTACCAAGGCTCCTCTTCAATGGGTGTCCCTTTTCCTTCCAAATGAATGTCAGCGTCCACGTTTCTCTCGTCCCTGTTGGTAGCTGGCAAGGCATCTCCAGGCGGACTATACACATGCTAGCTTGTAGCTGTCACAACCTCCGTGTCCTCATGCTTGACCTGCTCCCCAATGACCTCTGCTGAACGATGCGACTGAGCATTCCTGTCGTCACTCTCTGCATCGAGTTCCTCTGCTGAAGCCGCACCTACTGGAGTGGAGGGGAAAGCATCCTGGAAGGTGGATAAAATTTGGAGGAGGGTCGAGTTCTTTCCATCCATAATATGCAGTCAGAATTGCAGGTCCTCCATTCCCTGACGAAGTTTGAAGACCAGACCATAGAGAATGGTTAGACTTTCTTTTAGCTGCAAATTAGGAATGGAGTCGATAGACGCGTATGCATTGTTTTGGGCACTTCGAAAAAGAGGTGGCGCCCCCATGGGAGGCTGTGAGGAGAAAGCTACCGGCGCAAGGGAAGGTTCGTTGGTTTTGGAGTTCGGTGCGACGATAAGAAATCGTGAAAAAGAGCCCAGCGAGCTGTCAATTATGACTAAGCATTCGAACCAGGAGGCAGGCAGGGTGGAGGAGGCGAGAGGTGCCAGCTCGGGCTGCAGAGGTGGTGAGGATATCGTGGAGGGAGAACTAGGGGGAGAAACAGAGGCTCGGGGCCGAGGAGGATTCCATGGAGAGCCTCTTCGCGATCTTCCTCTTTGACGCAGCATAATGTTCTTCATTTGAAGGTAGATAATGGCTAAGTGCTCTAGGAAAATGCAGAGAGCCTGGAAAGGGCCAAGGGCTGTGAACACCATGAAAGTCCATGTTAATCCAAGCTAGGTCAGCGGAGGGATGTGGGAGTCAGTGCTCGAGCGAGGATGAGAAACATTTGCAGACGGAAAAGCCATAGAGAAGTTCAAAAAGAGGGTCGGGCACACGAGAGTTAATGGTGTTGCAGCAACGTGAAGTCGAATTAATGCAGGGTCGAGGTGGCGGTCGTTGACACGAGCTCATCACATGGCTCCCTGCCTTGTTGGGCTGACCTCTCTCCCTCTTTGCACCAATTGTCTCGCACTAACACTCCATCCGGGGGAACTCAATAACTTATTTTAATATCAATAAAATCATTTATAATTAATTAAAACAAGTTTAGCATTTCCGAATTAGTTTTTCCTTTTACATATGTTGGTGGACAAAGAAGGAAAAAAACATAGTACTGGTGTCTGTTAGATAGGTTGGTTAACATAAGCATGAAAAAAAAACGTTCCCAAATTAGTTTCTTTAAAAGAGAACATTCTTGAGTTGACCAGTTTTTGGATTGCGGGTCTGTGTCCTAAAAATAGCACAAATAGTTCCGCGATATACAAATTGACAATTGGAGTTGCAGACTATTTGAATTTTAAGGGGCTTGTGTTAAATTTTTTTATCATTCGTGAATCAGTTTTCTTTACATAGGCATACAAGGCGGTCGACAAAAGGACCAAATAGATAGTATTCACAAATAAGTTTTCTTTAAAACAGACACTCATCGGCACAAGAATCTGAAATTTATGAAATCATAGGTTCATGGAGACCATAAACTATACATAGAAAATATGTAACTCTATGTACATACTCTCTATGAAATTTTATGAACACAAAAGCAGGAAAAAAACTAGCATTCCTGAATTAGAGCATCGAGGGAACCCTGAATCGAAACTTGTCTACTTTTTGGATCGCGGGTTCTCAGGCTGGGGACCTGAAAATGGCGCTTCTGTTGTTCCATGTCCTACTGCCAATGTCTGTTACAAAGGGTGGTGGACAAAAGGACCAAATAAATAGCATTCCCAAATTAGTTTTCTTTAAAACAAGGGTTAGTGGATACAAGAAATTGAAATGTATCAAATTATAGGTTCCCGGAGAGCATAAATTACACATGCCAAATATTCATTTTTTTAAATACCACCCACAGTTCGGCGATATACAAATTGAGAAGCGGATTTGTGAACTATTTAAATTTTAAGGGCTTTTGTGGAAAAAGTTTGAAGCACAGGTGGTAAAGATCCAACAAATGACATATTGTCTAGATATTTGAGTACAAATAAAGTAGCAAACACAATTTCATGACATTTATATAAAAAATAATGAAATCTGTTAGATATTCCTGGAATTTTAA
>SNQJ01S0006344.1:131654-143390 GCA_010110895.2 Picea sitchensis
AACCAGGCCGGAGAAAAGATGCATAGGACAAAAAGAGAATTGAGATAAATTAAACAGAAAGTCTTCACATTCATCATGGTTGAAGATAAAAATCTAGCAACACGTAAATATATAAGTAGACAAAAGAATATTTTTATTTGGAGCATATGAAAAAATTAATAGCTTGTTACATATCCCTAGAAATGTAAATGTGTTTGTCATATAGACTGGGATTGGGGCTCCCACGGACCATAACAGAAATATGTATAAGAAATAAGACTATGGAAAGGAGTTGGACATGGTAGAATGTAATACCTTAAAAGTAGAAATGGAAAGATCATTTTTTGGCTATAGATTTCTACTCAGATAAGTTGGAATAACTGAATTGACAAAGAAAGAACTATGCATTTCCCTGTTGGATTTGGCTAATGGCCCACTTCAAGTTCTCTTCAATATAGTTTCTCAAAGGGGCGACGTTGATGTCATTGCGGATTTGAATGTTGAAAACTTCATTTTCTAATTCTCTTAGATCAATTGAAAGTTTGCACAGAGTTTCATCGATGTCTGCATTCTGTACCGAATACCAGACTAGCCAGTTATGCACCTCTTGTTCATGATATTCAATAATGTTGTAAAAAGTTTCTAAAGACAAGGCTTTCAAATTATCAACTTGTTTATCGAAAGCTTGCTTGGTTGACGCCAGCGAGTTGAGGATTAAGCTGGGGTCTTGGAATTCGTTTGTGTTTCCTGCTAAGTCTATTTTGGTGATCTTTGTAAATAATGTTTATTTCTTTGATATTGCTTTCTCACATGACTGGATGATGACATACATATTTTTCACTTTCTCTTTCCAGCATGCTTCTAGTTGAGTGAGCCATTTATTGGAAGGGAGATCATGTTGTCTTCTTCTAGTCTCTGCCATGTTGTTAACATGAAAGGAAAAAGGGATGACTGTGTGCACATAGAAACTTTCTTCATTTTTTAAATACGTCTGCAAAAGTAGGAGCAAGTTATGTGCCCTGCTCCCCAGGGAATCCATATTCTGTGATGTTTCCCAGGCCTTCGTAATCAGTTCCATTCTTTTGTTGATGTTTTTTTCGACATATCCTCTATAGGATGCAAGGAAGCTAGAGGACCCTTTTAGATTTGTTGCAGGAGTTCACGTAGTAGCAGGCATTGCTATTCGCAAAGAACTGTGAAGCAATGGCATACGAAACAAAGATTCCTCTAATTCCTTAATGCGGTTCTTTAGTCTGGCATTTTCATCTTCAACGAGTCCAACGAAACCATGAATAGCATCTCCGGTTTCCGTGTGAAGTTGAGAGATTTTGGACACCTGCATATTGGCAAGGTCAATTTCTGAACGATGTATCCTTTGGTTATTATTTACATCTTTTTTTTTAATGATTAATTTTTTTGATTCGGATTCAAAAACAACATTCTGGAATACGAAGGATTCATCATCGTCAAAAATTAGGATATCAACCATGTCCATTGAGAAGGTAGGCTGAATTTCGTCTACGAGTTAATCAAGGTTGCAGAATATGCTTTCCAGATCAACGTCAAGATCCATGCTTTCACTGTAAGTTTCGGGCTTCTCCACCTCCCCTGCAATTTTTTTTCCCTTCTTCTGCACGGGAAGGTTGTGAGGAAGATATTCAATGTATTTCTACAAAACTGTTGTAGAGATGGTGCCAGTACTTTGTTGAAACATTGATTTGCTCCAGATGCTGCTTGAAATGAAGAACTGGAGGGGGAAATATAATCCCCAAGAAACATTGCTTCCATGGGTGTGAATGGAAAATATCCTCAGTAATGACAATATCTATGCATGTTGTATGATGACCTGTTAGAAGTAAAGATTAATTATTGCATACTTAGAAGTGTGAAGGTGGAAGTTACGGTGAAGAACATTTAAGGAGTGAAGGCTTTGTGAATGAAGCAAGCTGGCGACATGTGAATGACATTCCATGGTATTTCAAATTAAGACTTAGAAGAGATTGGAGGTTTCCAGAAGGAAGCAAGTTGGCGGTGTGCGAATGACATTCCATGGCATTTGAAATTAAGAGTGGGAAGGGATAAGAAAATCCTTTGCATAAATTGCATTGATGGCAGAACTTCTCGAGCCTTGCAAGCATCAATGACAGCTTAAACGGTGCTTGCCCGATGACCTATTAGTATTAAATATTTAGAAAGAAGACATACATATATATATATATAAACACTATTTCTTATTATGCAGATATGCGAAGGTGATGAGCACAAGGAAGAGCAAGCAAGGAAGGAATCGCCAAGTGTGAAACTGCATAATGAAACTGATGATTTTACAATGCTGAGGCTGCATGAGTCAGAATTGTTCAGCAAAGAAATGTATGGATGTCATTCCATACTTTGCCACTTTTGGGATTGCGGGTTCTCGGACAGGCGGGCTCAAAAAAATGCCTCTGTTGTTTGGTGTTCTACAAATAGCACACACAGTTCTGCGATATACAAATAGACAAGGGGATTTGCGGGTTGGCTTATATTTTATAGACCATCGACAGTTTCTGGATCACGGGTTCTACGGCTAGTGGGGTAAAAAACGGGGCTCTATTGCTAGTTTACTTACAAATAGCTTATGACAATAATTTGACAAGCAGGTTTGCGTTCTGGTCAGCTCAACATTCTACTCCAAGGCTGGCGAGATCCCAGAAATGAGCAATACATATCAAATATGAAAAGATCCCTTATTCCATACTTAGCCACTTATTTGGATGGTGGACTTAGCTCCGTCCAACTCCCAGTGCATATTTCATAATTCATGTGCAACACCAACTCTGTGGTTAACAGATTGGTGTGTGTAGAAACGAGGAAAAATTAGATATGTGCCTTTATTAAATATCGACATCATATTTTATACACCATGTACCCATATCGCATTCCATACTTGCAGGTTCTCGAGCGGGAGGGGTCAAAAAAATCCTTCTATTGTTCTGTGTTCTACAAATATCACATAAAGTTCCGCGATATACAATTTGACAGGTGGACTTGTGGGGTGGCTGAGATTTTAGATGCCATTATTTGGATCGTGCACTTGGAAGCTGAACAATATGCCTCTAATGTTTCTTGTCATCCGAATAGCCATTATGGTTGGGTGATATAGAAATTCACAAGTGGACTTGCGGGGTGGCCGACCCAACATTGCATCTGTTGGATGGTGGATGGGCAGGGTAGTTTCCTCTACATGCAAAACAAAAAAAACCAAAGAAAACATAGCTGCAAATAAGTGTGAAAAACACAGAGAAAGTAAACGAAAAACTGTTTACTGTGGAACACGGGTAGGAAAAGGGTGCACCTTTGCATGGTTTGGTCTACGTGTGTGGGTAGGGGTTCTTTGCGTCCTCTGCTTTTCCTATCTATTTCTATGAACAAAAGTACAAAGCAAAACGGATATGAACATAAGTTCATATGTTAAGAAAAAGGCAACTACTATGTACATATACAAAAAAAAAATAGAATACATTGAATAGAGTCAGAAATAGTTTTTGGGAGGATGTACCTTTTTTTTTTTCCTGTACAATGTAAATTTTATAATTCGAGTAGAACACCGTCTAGAGCGATGTGTGTACAAATAAGAGATACATATATGTTTTGAAACATACAAATATGAGTTTGCAATAACTTTGATGTATATGTCATAATTCAAGTGCAATACCAATTGTATCATGATCAGACCAATATGTGTCTAAGACAAACATACGTTATTGAGGAATGGGCACATTGGAACAGATATGGTCAATTAGTGCATTTTGTAGATGAACTGTGTTGTTTATAAGAAAGCAGAGACTGTATTTTCACATGTAGTTTTCCAATTCTTTTGTTCTGCCAGTATTTTGTAGCATATCGATATTAAAGTCTCTTACAAGTACAATGGGTCCATTCAGATGGAAATGGGTCAATGCATTGGAAATAGCATGTACTATGTTGGAGAATGTTGCATGGGGAGGAACATACAGATTCATTATTGCAACTTATGTTTTATGAGAAAAAAAAATTGCAACCACCAGCTCAACGTTGTTTTCTTCGATATGTATATGGTCCAAAATTGGTAGATGTTTTTCACCAGTATCATGACCCCATGTGTAATGTAACTTGATATGCAATTTTGATTTGGGAATTGTTTTTTCTGCATTCATAATGCCATGTGTGTTTCTTGCAAGCACAAAATATTGGATTGCATTATATCATAGTCATTCAGTATATCATCCATGTGTGCATTTAAGCTGCGTGTGTTAAGCGAAAGAATTGATATAGATGAATTTGTTTGTATGGATTGGTAATCATAATGCAGTTGCCAGTTTGTGGTGGTCCTCCGTCGTTCCATTTCAATATCAACTTTATGTTTCACTTTGAAGTTATCTTTTGTGAGAGGACTTAGTAAATACAAGGACTCTATGCTTCTAACACGAGACAATGCTGTGTAGACAAGTCCATGTATCCGAATTCCAGCAGGCTGAAAAGCAACTTTATCAAGTGTTAGTCCTTGTGATATATGGACTCTACGTGCACATGCAAGCTTAATTGAAGATTGTTTTCGAATCTTCAGTTGACCTGTCTTTGCTGATGTTGATACTGGCTTTGATATTAACAAAATGGGTGTCCAATCGCTTCCAGTATTTGAATTATATAGATAAGACAACTTGCTTGCTTTTCGATTTCCTATATGTGGTTCATGGAACTTAATCCAAAGGAAATCCACTTTTTATGTCTTGGTATAGCCTTTCAGTATTCCATCTGGACCATTCACCAACCCATCCTGTAAATCATAGTTGCAGGCATATATTTCAACCAACATTTCTAATTTGAGGACAAGTTGCAAAGGTAAAGTGACTGAATGTTCATGCCATGGCACATTTCCATGGTTGTCTTCTTCCAGGTCAATGGAATTGATGATGATATTATTGCCAAGCATTAGGGAGAGCATGTGGCTGTTATGGTTCGCAACATCCTTATTTCTATAGAACAGGTAAGGGAATGTTGGACTTGTTGGTGCAAGCCGTAAGCATCTCAAATTGATATGGGTCAAATCATCATGTGTTTGGCTATTGGTGTGCATTCTATTAAGAATTGCAATGAATGTTTCATCTGTTTGGGGCATTGTAGTATGCAACTCAAAGCATTTAATATTCTCTCTCCAGAAGTCATGGGTGACTGTTTCCATGTTGACCATGGGTTGTTCAAATATCAAAGAATCTTGGATGGGATGTGCCTAGTAAAGATCCCCACAGAATATCATGTCAATGTTTCCAAAGTATTTGGTCTGCACATGTTTTATGCTTCTTAGTTAGTTGTCAATGGAATACAAGAATCGACTCCCAATCAAAGATGCTTCTTCTATAAAGACAAGTTGGAGTTCCTCCTAAATCTTAGATAATGTATCCAACATTTCCTTGCTAAGTGGAAGAAACCGTGACTTTTTAAAAGGCATTAAAAATGCAGAGCGGACTGTTGTACCACCATCATTGTATGCAACGTTTCCTGTGTATGCAACTATTAGGCCCTTTGGTTTCATAGGATCAGAGGAATTGTTTGAATCATATATTTGTATAATAATTTGGAACAATTCTTTTGCTGTGAATGTCTGGCTTGTTCTGGGTCCTCCTATAAGGAACACATGCACAGGATTGTTCATGTTCAAGCGTTTTTTAAGAGAAATATCATTTACAATTGTTTGTTGTTCACGATTCAACAAACGTCTTATTCTGTGGTATTCATTATTTTCAATTAGGAAAGGATGTTTTGTAACTTGAAAATGAATATTGATATGTTTTTCACTTCCAGCTGCTGGAGGACGAGGAAAATCTCCTTGTAAGTCATAGGACTCAGAAGCAGTTCTGGTTGTTTTTGGGTCTCTGAATGTGTCATCATGATCGCCAGGGTTTTGTAAGTCATTAAGTGAAACCTCTAGATCACCCCATGTTGGATTAACATTGTAGGTAAATCTAGCTTCATTGATGTGAACCATAGTCTCAGATGCAACATACGCAACCCCCCATGTACAGAAGTTATGCATTAATGTCTCTTCGTTTTCATCGAACGGAACGTAAAGCAACAATTTTTCTCTACAATAGTTTTCATATGTCACAATGTTTGTTGTATTTGACAAATCGTATGATAAAGGGTTTTTTTCTTTTTGATATGGGTGCACCATTTTTTTTGTAATGCGATATGAATTCTGCTAAGCAGATATGCCTAATAGGATATGGACGCTGGATGTAATAATCAATAATAGAGTGACATACCACGTCCTCTGAATTGTCGGGCTCTTGTTGCAGAAAAAATGGTGGTTTAAGGACAAATGTGTGTTTTTCAAGTGGAGATGTGTTTATGAAGACACATTTCCGTGAACTACAAGTGAGGGGCAAGAAAAGTGCAATGTGAACTGCTTGCTGAGCAGACATTTTTTGAAGATTAAGAAATGTATTTCCAAGTGTGCGTATCATTTGTATGGCATCAATATGACTTCTTTCATGTTCTTTGCGTATTTTTCTGAATGCACTTGTCATAGATTTGTAAATCTTCGACATATATGAGGTACAGTATGATGTTGCAGCGTATACATTCAACATGTACTGGGCATCTGTATTTGTTTTCCACATAACTGGCATATCCTTGGAGAAACTATTGTTCCAAATATGGGAGAGTTTTCGTTTAAGGAAAAGTGTTGGTTGCCTAAGCGTTCATTGTATGGCTTGGATGTACACATCTTCTTAAAGATATACCTATGTCAAGAAGGCATCAAAGATCATCATTTTGTCAAATCCCCCTTCTTCTCGAAATGCGAACAAGGATTTAGATTTCTCAACAACAACATTTTCCTCTACACTAATTGGCTCTATGATTCTTGTAGCTCTCATTGGCGGCATGGGAAAGTTGTATCTATAATGTGAGTTTTTTCATTTTCTACAACTTCTTGTATGGTAATGTCTATGGACTTTCGCAAGTTCTGGATCCAAATGATCTGTGTTGCATGTTATGTATTTATCCACAAATTGTTCGATCTCTGAATTGTTATCAGCTCCATACACTGGTGCATCCTCTATCCACAACAGTGCGTGGTCATGTTCATTTCCCCTATTCTGGAATTCAGTGACAAAAAAGTAGGCCGATATTTTTTCGAAAAATGTTTCATCATGGCATATCAATTGTCTCAAATCATTTATTCTATGTCTATAGTAGCGAGTACATGTCACCGGGTCTTTTCTTATGAGGTAGTCAATGTCGCTATTTTCCAGTGTATCAGTTTCTTTTTTACGTTTCCTATTCTTATGCAGGTCAGATACCGCAGCCACCAATAGATCCTAGCAGTGCTCTGCACTTGTAAATGTGACAAAAAATGTTGGAGGGCCTAATTGTCGGATCATTGCAAAAATATTTTTTTTGTTTTGTTGGGAATAGTCAGGAGAGGTGCAGATGTTTTTGAAATCTATGTATCCAATATCATATTTCAGAATTTTTTCTAGGTTAACTTTGTACTTCACATCCTTCACGAACAACTTTCTTCCTTGTAACTAGCCTTTTCTTATTCGGACCCACATGCAGGATAGAACTTGCTCGATTATTATTCGCATTGTCTTGAAAAACAAATTTGTTATGTGACAGGAGAAGCAACCGCTTGAATGTAGCAGATCCCATCGAACTATTTTATGATAACTGAATCATTCTGTAATATCAGTGCCACGTGCATCTCCATAGAAGAGTGTTGGAAAGTTCATTTCCTCAGCAAATTTGTCCTTGAATATTCCAAGTGGACGTTGCCCCTCGGTAGGTGCAAATTCGACAATTTTGTCTTGCAAGTCACGAATGCACTGTGAATCAGTGAATCCATGCACCAATGTTTCAACAACTGTTTCATTGTTCGATTCATAACTTGCATCAAAATCACTAGGATTTTCAAGAGTATCTGTAGAGTTTCCATGTTCTTATATGAGAAAATTGTTCCAGTTGGCATTTATACAAATGTTCTCTACTTTGTACAGGGCTCTGGAAGATAATTCCTTTAATTATTTCATAACAGCATGCACACGCACTTTTCCTGTCTGATAGGCATTTTTGTATTTCAAGTGTCTTTTCAGATCCACAACGATTGTAATTGTATTGTTAATAGATTGTGGCAATGCTTTTTGCACAACATCTAGCTGAACAGGCACATTAATAATTGATCCTGTTAAGCCCATCTGGGGTTGTTTATAGCCCCAAGGTCTGATTTGGGCAAATGAAATTTGCAGAGACACAAGTCTCTCCTCGAGTTTTGTAAGTTCACTTACATCTACTAGTGTTGTATTACATCTTATTCGGTCAGGGGTTGTAAATTGTGGCAGTTTTCCATTTTCAAGCGATCGTTTGCATGGAAGACAAACTTTCACACTAGAAAATGGTTTATCTTGGGTTGTCAAGCAGAAGTATTCTACTTGCAAATCAGGTGTGAAAGACTTACTATTTTTTGAAAAATTCAATTGTTCACAAATTGCACATGCAATGGAAGGAGTGTCTTTAATTTGTTTCATGTAGTTTTGTCTTGCATTTTTATTTCGCAGGGAAGTATTCGTAGAAATTGCTTCCTAGTTTTCATTGCTACTACTACATGGTGTTGCTTGTAGATCACGAAGTCATGCAATTGCATCACCATTCTCAGATATGCAATCGCACCTGTTTATGCTTTGTTCTGCACGAACAAATTTCTTTACATTGTCATATGTGAGTTTCTCTCTAAAAGGAAGTGTAGCAATGTATTTTTTTCTCTTGTGCATGACCTTTTTCAAGTTGTGGTAACTTAGTCTACGTTTCTTGCCCAAGGGCAGGATGAGCTGGTGGAAACTGGGATGAATTTCACTTTCACCTAGTTTCTGAGAAACTACTTTACGTTTTTTGTTCAGGGTCTCTATGACCTTATCAGAAGTCAGGCGAATTTGACGAATAATTTTTTTCAAATTGTGATAACTTACTTTACATTTTTTGTCTAAGCCATCTATGGCCTCATCACAAATGTCATGAATTTTATGCATGTTTTTTTGGTTCAAGCGCATGTTTTTTTGGTTCAAGCCCTGTCTACCCATATCGCAATTGGGAGGACTTTCACTTTCACAAAAAAGCATTCCACGTGTATGAAAATTCGATGTCGTTTGGGTGGCATGGACAGTCAACCTTGAACTACCGATATGTCCAAGCAAAGGTAAATAATGGATGTGTGTTGTATCCATTTTCAACGAAAGGATGTCAATTGTTCGATCGCAATTTGAATCAATAACCCAGGAATGGACAGTGGCATCTGCCAAGGGAACAGACAACCATTGAAAATAGAATCTGCAACCCTCCATACGCCCTTTTTCACATGGAAGCACCATGTTCACAAGGTATTCCTGCCAACTTCCAACTGTCGGCATATTTTCTATGAGATATGGGCAAAGGTGTTGATGCAAGCACTTAAAAGCCTGTTGGTTGTTGCCTATAATTGCATTGCAAAAGGACTATACAGTGTAAATTCGTAGCAACTGAACATCAAATTCTGCTGGTACCAAACAACAAATTGCATTGAAAAGACTATCTCCACAGCTAGACAAAACATTTGTTGCCAGCTATAAACCATGGCAATCTATGCCATGTAAAATCCCTTTGCATTGAAATTGAAGGTCTTTGCAAATAATGGACAAGTAGATACAAGGACCTTCTATATTGCATATGGAAATTTTTCTGTACACCAGTGGTTCATAATGGCCAGTGAGGGCATTGGCATCATAGAACAAGATGCAATATGGATTGTCAGATGCATTTTTATTGAATAGTAGATATATTGTTTTTCTTGTCAATGACCAAATGGAAACTAATATATTCATCCAGTTAGACAACCACCATATACAAAATGTATCTCCCGAAAGTCCCCTCTCATGCGGAGGCAGAACTGGAGATGCAGACAACCACATTTTTAAAAAATGCATAGTGTCATCTTGTATTCCATGCAATTGCCAAAGAAAATCAGATTCCAATTCGTATTCATAGGACTGCAAAGCCTTGGCATCGCAATTTTTAAAACAGGTCAAGAAATAATCTATCAATCCATTGCGTAGCTCAATCGACAACTAGCAGAAATGAAATAGAACCTGGTATGTATAAAAAAGGCAATCCCCAACAGTATACGAGAATGCATCCAATCTAAAAAGTGCATTGCTATGCAAAACCATGTCAATGCTGTCATGTACAATGGACTATCTAGCTATTTTGTATGACTCAACACCTATTACCTCATTCATCTCTTCAACTGTCACTTTGAAGTTATTTGCTACATAGTTTCACTTTCTATGAAAATAAAGAAAAGCAGGAGAAAAACATAAAAGGTAGCAAAATAGAAAAAAACAACAAAGCAGGGCACCAATTCCCGTATGTATCTTTGAACCTTCTTCTTCTCAAATTCAATCCCCCCTAGTCCCCACAGATGACAAGAAAACAGAGAAATAAATAAAACAATAACTTTACCTAGCAGAAATAGAATAGGTAGACGCAATGTTCCCACCCATAGAATGAAAGAATACCCTGCGTACAGACCCCGCCCGATGGTTCCCTCTTATGATGGCTCCCAACTACTTTTCGTAAAGCCCTCTGCATTGCAAGACGCATGCTTTCCAGGAAAAGAAACTAAGAGCACAGACAAAGATGGTGGGACTGCTACAATTGAAAAACAACAACAACAGGGAAACTTACCCGTCAACAAAGGACGACAAGAGCTCAGCCCCAAAAACTGTGAACTGCAACAACAGGTCCAACAACTTGCAAAGTTGAAAAACAACAAACCAGTGAACATCCACGAAGAGCTCAAACTGCAATTGCAGGACCTCAACTTTGCAAAGTTGAATAAAAAAAGAACCAGAACCATGGAACGAAGCATCGAACAAGGATCGAACACTCGAGCACCGATGTTGACCATGAACGAAACTGTATTGCAACCCATCTGTATAATATTCATTTAACACTACCAGAGTTGTTAGGTAAACAATTAAGACTGTGAGGACCGTCGAAGGGCATAGGCCTGTGAAAGCATTTAAGAAAATATGCAGCGTGGCAAGCCTGTTCTCTCGAAGCACGCAACAATAAAGCAAAAATCAGATATAGTAATATGGTAGATAATGTATTCTACCTAGCAGAAAATGCTAAGGGAGACATTCGAACTAATGCTAGCATTAATCCACCATCGACCAACGCATAATAAAATATATAATTCAAAAATACCATATACTACCAAATACTTTGGACAGTTCAAGATATTTAACATTGGGAATAGTGAAGGCTGCAATAAGACCTCCAATCCTTTATCTAATACCAGGTCAACGATTTATCGATCGCTATAGTCCCTCTACGATTTATCGATCACTATAGTCCCTCTACGCCTACGACAAGGACTAATAATATATAAATGAATTATTATTTTATAATCGTTACTTCTTTCCCAACTATGAAAATGAAATTGATATATTATCTCCTGTCTTTTAGCACAATTTGCTTTAATATAAACTAAAATTTATATATTTTGAATTCAATTTTCCAATTTTTTTTATATTTTTATAGGTATGAGATATATATAATTGTTTCATTACAATAAAAAAATTAACCAGACATGTATATGACATGTAGAATTGACTTTAACCAAACATAGGTTATAATTATACTTAGGTATGACATATATAATTATATATATGAGATATATATAATTGTTTCATTATAATAAAA
>SNQJ01S0006344.1:143400-174071 GCA_010110895.2 Picea sitchensis
TCCTGCAGCTTCTTTGTATCGATTACAATCTGTCTCTGATCGCAGATCCTTTGAATCTTCCATGCTACAGGCTACGATTGTAATCTTTTGTTGAACGCTACAGGTCCGCAACCCTAAGTGGACAGACTCACGATCAATCCTTGCATGATTTACCTTTTCATCTAAGTGCTACCTTGAACAGCGATGCCACACCACACTTCAGCTGTGTTCTTTCTGATTCTAAAACAAAGCTTTTACGCTGGATTTGAAACAAGAATCTCGCCTGAATAGCAAAATGCCTTTAATCTCAAGTCTCGATCTCAGATCTGAGCAGCAGCGATCTGGTCACACGCAGCGATGACTCCTTCACGCTCTACCTCCGTTTGATTTGCTTTGAATCTGGCAGCGGTTCTCTTTATATCAGCCACTAAACACAGAACACTCTCCTACACTATATATATATACAAATTATCAGCTTGCAATCTATCTCGTTTTCCAGCCCCTCTCGTGAGAGAGTCAAGGCTGTCCTTGCTCTGATACCAAAATAGAAATTGAAAGCTCAGCCATTGCAAAGGAATAACACACAAACAGATATATTGTATTACTCTGAATCTCAATTACAACACATATATATAGTTGGATTCAGATCCAACCGATTCCATACTTGGAGGGAGTGGTTGAGAGAATATCTCAACAACTCCAACAAACCAAAACCAACTCCAAATTAATCATTAATTCTAATAGTTTTACAGTCACAGAGACCTGTTTCCGATTTGACTTTCACATACTTTTCACATCTTTCTCAATAACTGGCTTATGGCTTATTGTTTAGTACATTCTACCTGTTTCCGATTTAATTTTCACAGACTTTTCACATCCTTAACAATAACTGGCTTATGACTTGTTGTTTAGTACATTCTGTTTGTTAATACATTCTGTCTGTTAGATACAAACTTTCACCATCAAACAAACAAAATAAAAAAAGAAACAATAATAACTTAATGCCAATGCATCAAACAAACAAAATAAAAGACAAACAATGATAACTTAATGCTAATACTAGCCAATCATCCACCCATCCATAAAACTGGACATAAGAATAACTTGACAGTTATCAACCAATTATGATCGGGCATTCAGAGGCGAATATAATTTTTGTAGCTTTCCACGTCTGTTTTTCTTTTCGGGCCCTTCCCTTCTTTCAAGCAAGCAGCTACCATTGGATAAGTTTAAAGGTTGTATGCATGCCGGTAATAAAGCCTATTTGATATGGGAAGACAGTCTACCATTGGATAAGTTTAAAGGCTGTATGCATGCCGGTAATAAAGCCTATTTGATATGGGAAGACAGTAGAGGAGCTATGTATAACTATTTTCTTTGCTATCTTTATAGCTCATCATGTCTCCAATGAAGAAGTCTAAGTTTCGAAGCTCCCCGGCCTGATCAATGGATTGATGGCTTGAGATATTCTTCATGTTATTATAATCACTACTACAGCTTCTTACATCCTCATTAATTATTTTTCAGTAGTGTCCCATAATATAATCCTCCCCCTCACCTACAATGTCTTCCGTACAAAATATAAAAAAACAGAAACAAGGACTTGTTGCCTCGCAACCCATCTTGTTTATATAGAGCACACATTTAGGGGAAATTTTCAATGGAAAACCAATTCTCACTCAGTAATAATCAAGTTTTGGATCTCATTATTAATTAATTACCTGAATAAGTATATATCTATTGAAAACTTTTAGAGTAATAAGTCTTTTAATTATAAATATACAATATGTTAACACAATTTGATGAAATAAAAATATTCTTCAGAGTGTTTATCAATTTTTTAATTATAAAATCAATTTTTTAATTATAAATATGCAATAGGTGAACATGATTTGATGAGATAGGAATAAATATTCTTCAGAGTGTTTATCAATTTTTTAATTATAAAATCAATTTTTTAATTATAAATATGCAATAGGTGAACATGATTTGATGAGATAGGAATATTCTTCATAGTAAAAATGCAATATGTGAACATAATTTGATATATAGAAAAATATTCTTCATAGTAGCTACCAAATTTTTAATTATAAATATGTGAACATAATTTGATCATATATAAATATTCTTCATAGTAACTACCACATTTTAAATTATAAATATTCAATATGTGAACATGATTTGATAAGATAATAATATTCTTTATAGTATCTACCAATGAGATAGGAATATTCTTCATAGTTTGTACCAAATTTAAGAGCAAGGTTTAATAGCATGACCCTACGGCATGTCATTCTATGACCGTAAGTCACTAAGGCACTTGATGAATATGGATTAATATCTCTATGGGGATTAGTATTTAACCAGCCTGCTTGCTATGTATAAACAGCAGTGGAGTAATTCGCAACCCGCCTAGGAGTTGGGCAGGTGAGGATATTGTAACGCCTTTAAGTTTAATTGTTTACAACAGGTCTTGATTTAATTCTACTCTGGTCATGTTTATCTACGTCTCTCTAGCATTCACTGTGTTCATTCAATAGTAGGTTGGTTATGTGCATCTCGGTGACTTATGGAGCAAACAGAATGGTCATAAAATGCAACAGCAATACATACAAGATCTATCACATATAGATGATCCATCTGTCTTTCAGACCACACGACGTGTCAATCGTGAGATCAAGGGATTTAACGCAATATCAAAGCCAGCGACACGAAAATGCTCAAATTGTTTCCCGTAATCACAAGCTTCGATTTCGGTTCAAACCCTAGACTTTACAAAATTAAAATAACTTTTTTTATTTATTTATTTTTATTGTTTCCAATCTATTTCAACTTAATCTCTGGATCAATAGTGCACAACTAGCAATGAGTCTTTACGATGTGCCGGCACAGAAGGTAATTTCATCGGAGCCTTCTGCCTTCGTTTTATTTCTACCATTTCTATCAGTAAAATCGAATAGTGGCTAGAAGGTGGTCTTCCCTTTAGAGTTTGTGAGGAAGATGCATTCTGGGTAATGAAATGCTTAGCTCTTTGTAACTAGTCCCCTGCGTCTAGCATGTTATTAGTCCCTGTCAAAGGCCTAGAGGGAAGGACTATAACTTTATATCAATTTGTGGTTTTACTACAATTTTTTTCATAATCTCTATTGTCCAAACTACATAACTAAAAACAATATTTTTTTGAGGTTTCATTGCTAGCTTAGATATTTCCACTGTTTTATATGTTGGCATATCCAAAGTTTTTATCATGGTCTTTTTCAATTTGTACTATTCATACTTAAATGCTTTGATATCCAAAGTTTATAGCCATCCATAATTCGTTGACTTTATATTAGTTTGTCAATTCACTACAAATTTTTGCATAATCTCTATTATTCGAACTACATAACTAAAAATATTTTTTTTTATATAATAAAAAAACCCTTATATGTCATGATCTCATTGGATAATAGATTTGAGGTCTTATTGCTAGCTTTTCTATTCCCAATGTTTTGTATGTTGGCATATCCAAAGTTTTTATCATCTACGGTCTTTTTGAATTTGTACGATTCATATTGAAATAATTAGATATCCAAAGTTTTGAGCATGGATAGTCAATTTTTTATTATTATTAATTTGGCCTCTCATTAATGTTTTTGTGCATAGTCTCCATTGTTCGAACTATTGTTATTGTTATTATTATTATTTCTTTATTATTGTGTACTTATAGAAGCATTTTCATTATTGCGTAAGTAAACAAGCTTGCCACAGTGCATTATTTGTTAAATGTTTGCATAGCGCGAGGCCCTTTGACTATTCTAAGAGCCTTAAGTGTTTACCTAACATGCCTCACAGCCTTAAATGTTTACTCAACAACTGTGTTACAATACAATTTCCTCCGATTTTTGGATATAGTGTTGTCTACATTGAATTTGGACAATATTGTTCTTCAACGACATTACTGGGTCACTAGTTGATTCTTGTCCGTTGGTTCGTTTGATGCTTCTTGTTTTTTTTTATTCAACTTTGCAAAGTTGAGGTCCTACAGTTGCAGTTGGACCTCTTGGTGCTTGTTCCCTAGTTTGTTGTTTGTTGTTTTCTCTTGTTTTCTTCAACTTTGCAAGGTTGGGGTCTTGCATCCGCAGTTGCACTGTTGTTGCACTTTGTAGGGTTTGAAGTTGTGCTTCTGTCGTTCCTGGGTAAGTTCCGGTGACATGGTTTCATTTATATTCCTTGTTTGTTGTTTTCTAGTTGCAGCTTGCAAGCAAGAATTTTCAATACTAGGAATCCCTGGCTCAAAATCCTCTTGAAGAACATATTTTTGTGTGACTGCTATGACCAAAATATTTTCCTTGTTATTGAACGTCAATGTTCTATACATAACCCACCTTTGTCGTGGCCATAGTGACATATACAAAATAAAATCAAATTTTTCTCCTCATTTTTCCTCGTTCTGAAAACCATACATTTGGTGCATTTTCCCCAGTCTGTTCCCTTCCAAAACATCTTGTTCCCCTTTGAATGTCGATATTGGACAGAAAAACCACATCTGTTGTAGCCATAGTGAAATATAAAAAAGGAAATTGAACGTTCTCATAGTTTTTGTTCCTGGAAACCATATGTTTGGTGCATTTTTCCCAGTCCGTTCCCTTCCAAAACGTCTTATTCCCCTTTGAATGTCAATGTTGGACACATAACCCACATATGTTGCAACCATAGTAAAATATAAAAAAGAAAATCGAATGTTCTCCTCATGTTTTTTGTTCTTGAAAACCATACGTTTGGTGCATTTTTTCTAGGTTGTTCCCTTCCAATCACATATGCCAACTTCCAGGTCCTAGATATTGTTTCATAGATATTTCAAAAATAGCAATGCAAAGGGGTTTAGAAAATGAATTTAGAGTTTTCATTGTGGGGCAAGCATATGTCAGGGCCTTGTGACAGGGCATGCTTTTATTCTGTGAATCAAAAATGTCATCCACCTATTGGTTTTGTGATGTCCTTTATGTCTTGCAAATCATCTTCTACCACTGACAGGCTTATAGGATGCGGACACGGAATAGGTTCAAAACTGATATGCCTTTAATACGCGGTCTTTGTGTTGAGCAAATTTATAGTGTTATTTCATTTGTGTTGTCTCTTTTGTTTGGTTCACTGTTCATTGTACGTTTGTTTGTTTGTCATATGCTATAGCGACTAGGGGGATTGAATTTGACAGGAAGAAGGTCGAAGGATACATAGCGGAATTGGTATGTAGTTCCGCACTTACAGTTTTTTTTTTTTTTTCGCTGTTTGCATATAAACTGAATATAGCTAAGAAACATCTTGAAAATCACAGCTTAAGAGAGGAAACAAGTAATAGATGTTCAGTCCTATGAATTAGATACAGACTCCATTGTATATGACAACATTGACCAGGTATTGCATGACAATGAGATTTTTAGATTGGATGCATTCTCATATATTGTAGGAGATTGCATCTTCGATGCATTTCAAGTTCTATTTCATTTCCATTATTCCTCGACCGACCTACACAATGGATTGATAGATTATTTCTTGGGTTGTTTAAAAAATGATGACGTTGAATCATTTGAGTCATATCAATATGAATTGGAATCTGATTTTCTTTGCGAGTTGCATGGAATACATGATGTCACTACGTATTTTTCAAAGATGCGGTTGTTTACATCTGCAATTCTGCCTGCACATAAGAGGGGACTTTGGTGAGATACATTTTGTATATGGTAGTTGTCCAAATGGCTGAATATATCAATTGGAATATGGTCATTGACAAGAAAAACACGATATATATTATTCAACGAAACTACATCTAGCGATCCATATTACATCTTGTTCCATGATGCCAATCATGTCACTGGACATTATGAACCACTAATCTATAGAAAATTATCCATATGCAATCTTGCAGGACCTCATATTTACTTGTCCCTCATTTGCAAAGACCTTGAATCACATTGGAAACAAATCATGCATCATATACACTCCCATGGATTGCACATAGCGACAATTGATGCATCTAGTTGTGGAGATAGTCTTTTCAATGCAATTTGCTATTTTGTAGAAACATAATTTAATGTGCAGTTGTTGTGGATTTACACGGTACAATCCTTTTGCAATGCAATTATAGGTGGCATCCAACAGGCTTTTAGCTACTTGCATCAACACCTTTCACCATATCTCCTAGAAATTATGCCGACAATTGGAAGTTGGAAACAATACCTTGTAAACATGGCACTGCCATATGAGAAAGGAAATGTAGAGGGTGGAAGATTTTGTTTGGAATGGCTATATATCATATTCAAAGTAAATATCTAGGTCTGGTTGGCCCTGTCGGATGTTACTATCCATATCTATTGTATTAATTCAAACTATGATCGAACAATTCACATCATCTCATTGAAAAGAGATACGCCACATATCCATTATCAACCTTTGATGATAAATACTACTAGTTCAGGGTCCATTGTCCATGCCACCCAAACCACATCGAATCTGCATACGCGTCACATGTTATTTAATGAGAATGAAAATCATCCTAGTTGTGATGAGGCCATATAGAGCTTGAATAAAAAACGTAGACTACTTATCACAACTTGAAAAAGGTCATACGTGAGAGAAAAAAAAACATTGGTGGTATAGGAAATACTACCAGTTCAGGATCCAGTGTCAATGCAACTCAAACCACATCGAATCTACATAAGCATCGCATGTTATTTAATCATAATGAAACTCATCCCAGTTTTCATGAGGTCGTCCATACCTTAAAAAAAAAATGTAGACTAACTTATCACAACTTGAAAAAGGTCATACGTGAGAGAAAAAATGCATTGGTGGTATAAGAAATACTACCAGTTCAGGATCAAGTCTTAATTCCACCCAAACCACATCAAATATGCATAAGCATCACATGCTATTTAATCATAATGAAACGCATCACATTTGTCATGATGTCATCCACACCTTCAACAAAAAATGTAGACTAACTTATCACATCTTGAAAAAGATTATACATGAGAGAAAAAAATACAATGGTATGCTTCCTTCTAGATAGAAACTCACACATCAAAACCTAAAAAAAATAGTTCATGCACAACATAATCGCATTTTCACATTTTCCATTGAACACAAGCATCACATGTCGAATGAAAAAGAACATCAGGGTTTGCATCATCAATATGGTGAGGATTCAATCTCACAAGAAATCTCAATTCCACCTCCAACATGGCTTGTCAACAAGTAAAACTGGTTTCCAGTGGCAACTATAAGTTAACCTACCACATCTTGAAAAAATAGATACATGAGAGAAACATGTGCGACCACATATACTGCAATGGTAATGGTACTGATCGAGAGGGAAAAATCACATTTTGTGGGCTAGAGCCAACACCATGCATTGCTACCAATGAAAACTAACAAGCACTTTCTACGCATACTTCCCTATGGAAGAAACATGCAAAACATATCTATATGAAACAAATTAAAGACACTCCATCCATTTCATGTGCAATTTGCGATCAATTGAATTTCGGAAAAAAAAATTAAGTATTTCATGCCTGATTTCTAAGAAGAATACCTCGGCTTGACACTAAATGATAAAAAAAATTCCGATGGCAATATTTTTCTTCCATGCAAACGATCACTTGAAAATGGGAAAGTTCCACACTTTGCAACACCTGACCAAATAAGATGTAATACACCACTACTAGATGTAAGTGCACTTACATAACTTGAAGAGAGAGTTGTGTCTCTACGAATTGAATTTTCACAAATCAGACCATGGGGCTATAAACGACCCCAAATGGGCTTAACAAGATCAATTATTAATGTGTCTGTCCAACTAGATGGTGTGCCAAAAAACCTTGCCACAATTCATTAGCGATACAATGACAATTGTTGTAGCTCTCAAAAGATGCTTGCAATACAAGAATCCATACTAGACAGGTAAAGTGCGTGTGCATGTTTTCATGAAAGAATTAAAAGAATTATGTTCCAGGGCCATGTACAAAGCACATAACATTTGTATAAACGAGAATTGGAACAATGTTCTTGGAGAAGGGGATGAAATCTCTGCATAGACTCTCGAGACTGCTAGTGAATTTGATACAAGCGATGAATCAGAGAATGAAATATCTGCTTAAACATTGATACATGGATTCAGTGACTCACAGCGCATCCGTGACTTGAAAGACAAGATTGTCGAAATTGCACCTACTAAGGGGCAACGTCCACTTGGAATATTCAAGGAAAAATTTGGTGAGGAAATGAACTTCCCAACACTATTCTATGGATATCCACGTCCCAGTGACATTACGAAATGATTTAGCTACCATAAAATAGTTCGATGGAAAATGCTACATTCAAGCGGTGACTTCTCCTATCACATAATATTTTTTTTTTTCAAAACAATCCGCATAATAATTGAGCAAGTGGTGTCTTTCATGTGGATGCAAATAAGAAAAGGCCAACTACAAGGAATAAATTTATTGGCCAAAGATGTCAAATAAAAAGAAAACCTAGAAAAAAATCTGAAATTTGATATTGGATACATAGATTTCAAAAACATTCGCATCTCTCCTGACTATTTGCAACAAAACAAGAAAACTATTTTTGCAATGATCCGAAAAATGGGACTGTTAACATTTTTCATCACATTTACAAGTGCAGATCATCGCTAGGATCCGTTGGTGGCTACGGTGTATGCATTGTATAGGAACATGAAAAGGAAAAAACAAACTGATATAGTGGAAAATGATGACATTGACTACCACATAAGAAAAGACCCACTGACATGTAATCACTACTATAGACATAGAATAAATTCTTTGAGGCAATCGATATGCCATGATGAAACGCTTTTAGGAAAAATATCGGACTACTTTTTTGTGACTGAGTTCCAGAATAGGGGGTGTGAGCATGACCACACACTGTTGTGGATAGAGGGTGCATCGTTCTATGGAAATGACAACAACTCACAGATCGAGCAGTTTGTGGAAAAATACATAGCATTCAACACGGGTCATTTGGATCCATAACTTGCCAAATTTCATAGACATTATCATAAAAAAAGATGTAAAAAATGAAAACATTCGCATTACAGATATAACTTTCCTGTGCCGCCAATGAGAACAACAAGAATCATAGATCCACTTAGTTTATAGGAAAATGTTGTCATTGATAAATCTAAATCATTGTTCGCATTTATAGAACAACGAGACTTTGATGAGTTAATGAGATTCTATGACTTCTTGAGAGAGATAAATCTAACAGAATATGAGTACATCCAAGCCATACAATGTACACTTAAACAACCAACAATTTACCTTAGACAAAAACTTTTCCATATTTGGAGCAACAGTTTCTGTAAGGACATGCCAGTTATGTGAAATGAAAATACAGATGCGCAGTATGTCCTTAATGAATATGTTGCAGCATCGTATTGTACCTCATATATGACAAAGGTTGACAAATCTATGACAATTGCATTCAAAAGAATACACAAAGAACATGAAAGAATTCATATTGATTCTAAGCAAATGATATGTACGCCTGGAAATACATTACTTAATCTTCAACAAATGTTTTCTCAACAAGAAGTCCACATTGCACTCTCCCTGCCCCTCAATTGTAGTTCAAGGAAATGTGTCTTCATAAACACATCTCCACTTGAGAAACACACATTTGTGCTTAAACCACCGTATTTTCTAGAACAAGAGCCTGACAATTCAGAGGATGTACTATGTCTCTCTATTATTGATGATTACCTCCAACATCCATCTCCTATTAAGCATATTTTCTTAGCAGAGTTCATATCGCATTACAAAAAAAATGGTTCACCCATATCAAAAAGAAAAAATCCCTCTGTAATATGCTTTGCCAATTACAACAAACATACTAACTATGAAAACTATTGTAGAGAAAACCTATTGTTATGCGTTCCATTTGATCAAAATGAAAACACGTTAAAACATAACTTCCCTACATGGGAAGTTGCGTATATTTCCTCTGAGACTATAGTACAAACCAATGAATGTAGATTTACATACAATGTTAATCCAACATGGGGTGATCCAGAAAGTGCAGTTAATCAACTAGAAAACCCTGGCAATGTTGATGAGACATTCATAAACCGTAAAAAAACTAGAACTCTCTGCGAGTCCTATGACTTGCTAGTAGATTTGCCTCGTCCTCAAGCAATCGACATTGAAAAAATTATCAATCTTGGTTTTCAAGTCACAAAACATCCTTTCCTAATTGAAAATAATGAGTACCACATAGTCAGACATCTGTTGAATCGATAACAACAAACAATTCTAGAGGACATTGTGATTAAAATATTCTTGAGCATGCACACTCATGTGCACTTGTTCCTTACAGGTGGGGCTGGAACATGCAAGACATTCACAGCAAAATAACTATTCCAAATTCTTATATGAATCTATGATTCAAAAAATTCCTCTGATCCTATGAAACCAAAGGGGATAATAGTTGCATACACAGGAAAAGTTGCATATAATGCAGGTGGAACAACAGTCCACTCTGTATTTTTGATGCATTTTAATAAGTCACAGTTTTTCCCCCCAACAAGGAAATGTTAGATACCTTTTCTAAGCTTTATAACGAAATGCAACTTGTATTCATAGATGAGGCATCTTTGATTTGAAGTCACTTCTTGTATTCCATTGACAAACGACTAAGAAACATAAAACATGTGCACACCAAATAATTTGGAAACAATGACATGATATTTTGTGGGGATCTTTACCAGGCACAACCCATCCAAGATTATTTGATATTTTAACAACCTATGGTCAATATGCCAAGAGTGACACATGAATTATGGAAAGACAATATAAAATTCTTTGAATTGCATACTAAAATTCACCAGATAGATGAAACATTTATAGCAATTCTAAATAAAATGCAGACAAACAACCAAACACATGATGACTTAACATATATCAATTCAAGGTGCATGTGACCTGCACCAACAGACCCAACCTTCCCTTACTTGTTCTACATGAATAGGGATGTTGCAATGCATAACAGGTACATGCTATCGCTAATGCATGGCGATGATATCATCATCAGTTCAATTGACCTCGAAGAAAACAACCATGTAAATATACCACATCATGAACATACAACCACTTTTCCTTTGCAACTTGTCCTGAAATTAGACATGTTGGTTGAAATATATGCCCACAACTATGATTCACAGGATGGATTGGTGAATGGTGCAGATGGGGATTAAGTTCCATGAGCCGCATATAAGCCACTAACAATAAAACAAGTTGGCCTATCTATATAATTCAAACACTGCACAAGATTTGACACTTATCTTACGAATATTGAAACTAGTATCGACATTGACAAGCACAGGTCGACTGAAGATTAAAAAGAAGTTTCCAGTTAAACTTGCATGTGCATGTACAATCCACAGATCACAAGGACTAACACTTGATAGTGTTGCATTTGACCCTGCTGGAATTCAAAAACATGGACTTGTATACACAACATTGTCCTATGTTAGAAGTATAGACTCCTTGTATTTACTAAGTGCTCTTACAAAAGATAACTTAAAATTCAAACACAAATTTGATGTTGATATGCAACGCCTTAGGACTACCACAAAGTGGCATCTATAGTATGATTACCAACCCATACAAACAAACTCATCTATATCAATTCCCACACTTAACATGCGTAGAGTACATGCACACATGGATGATATACCTAATGACTATGACACAATGCAATTTGATATTTTGTGCTTGCAGGAAACATACATGACATTATGCATGCAAAATAGGCAATTTCCAAATCACAATTGCATATCGAGTTACATTACACATGGGGTGATGATATTAGTGAAAAAACATGTAACAATTTTGGAGCATATGCATTTTGAATAAAACAATGTTGAGATGGTGCTCACAAAACTAATTCTCCATGCATCAGAAATTGCAATACTGAATCTCTATGCTGCTCCACATGCAACATTCTCCAACATACTAAATGTTCTTTCCAATGCATTAGAGGATTTGCATATGAACGAAACCATTGTCATTGTAGGAGACTTCAATATTGACATGCTACAAAATAATGCGAGAACAAAAGAATTGGAAAACTACATGTGCAAATACAATCTTCGTTTTATTTTGGACAAGATAAACCATGTACAAAACACACTTATTGACCATGTATGGTCGAATGTGCCCATTTCTCAATACAACATCTTTATCTTAGACACATACTAGTCTCATCACAATACAATTGGTATTGCACTTGAATTATAAAATATACATCAAACATATTGCAAAATCATATTTCTATGTTTCAAAGCATATCTATCTAGCTTGTTGCAGAAAACCAAGTTATCCAACTTCTTAGTTTTACCTGGTTTGTAATTGATTTTGGACACAAAAAAAATTTACACAATTTTTTATATATATACACATACATGAATGAAGAAAAAAAAACGGTTCATTCTTCTAACACTATCTGTTACTCTATTCCTTTTATTCTATTTTATTTATTGTATTTACATATTCCTTGTTTTTTCCTTACATATCAACTTATGTTCATGTTCATTTTGTTTTGTACTTTCTTTCATTGAAATAAATAGGAAAACTGGACAAGGCAAAGAAATCTTAACCAAAAATGTAGAAGAATACATACAAAGGTCCATACTTATACTCGTAGTCCATATCCAATTGTTTTTCATTTACTCTGTCTATACTTGTTCCACTGGTTTGCAGCTCTTCTATTTATTTTTTCCTTGGATACTGCATATCTTCTTGTGTATTTACTTATTTTCATGTCAATTGTATTTTCTGTGCCGATATCTTGAAATAAATAAATTTGTACGCCATCATTTTTTCATGTTTTCCTACATAACAACTTGCCTTCATGTCCATTGTATTCTTTGTATAGCTACATTAAAAAAATAACAGACTATTTGAGCACAAAGATGGAGCCTTATCTGCCACAACTGAGAAAGTTGGAGTACAATCTTCCAAAAGGTATGGCTACAGTTGTGCCACATCAAATACAATGCGTATTCCTAATGCACATCCATATTGAGTATGAACAATATACACATGTTCATAGCCACTGTTTTAGAAGTGACATGGACATGGGCAGTGAATCGTCACAAACATCAACACAAAGACAATGTTGAAGGTAAGGATTCATAGATTATACTCTTGCTATGTTTACAAAAGAAATATCCACAGTTATTTATTTTGTTATGCCATCATAAATATGTTTATTTCGTTTACACCACATGTGTTTTAGTTCACAAGAACTACCGACAAGTAGAAGTAAAACCTACATCATAGTACAAGGTCTAGAGACTAAGAGGTATGGTTACAAAACTCTGATATGCATACGTTGTCCAATTTGTGCATATATTGGAGATTGTCATATTTTAGAATATGATTGCATGTAAGAATGCCAAGTCATATATTTTGTCTATTGCTTGTTGAAATAGATATAAAAAACATTTCTTTTGACTTGAACCTGGGTTTGTTGAGCTCCACCTATATTCCATGGCTGAGAATGTTTTTCCCATAGTTGATGTGTTTCTATTTCTTTATAGTTATCATACTAAGTGTTTTTTTGTGAGGCATACAGTTCTTTTCTCTCTTTCTTTTTCCTTTTCTATACTTACCCGTTTTCCCTTTTCTTCTTCCCCTCTATTATCTGTTTCTGGTTCTATACTTAGTTGCATATCTATGCTCGTGGGTTCCTAGGGTGGCGGAGTGAGAAATTCTATGTCCATCTATATCTTCACATCATGATTCTGACCAGTCGTCGCTCATTTTCCTACTTAGCCAATTTTATGGCAGCGGGTTCCCACGTAGGCACCATCAAACTCTCATGCCTTGTGTTCAGGCTATACATCTTGCACCCAAAACTTTAGTGATCTACAATTCGACCTGAGACTCCTCGAACTCCCAAGCCTCACTCTACCTACGATGAATCCATCTGAATGCTTGCATATAAGTTTTCCAAGTCATATATTTTGTCTATTTCTTGTTGAGATAGATATAAAAAACATCTCTTTTATCTTAAACCAGGGTCTGTTGAGCTCCAGCTATATTCTGTGGTTGAGAATGTTTTTCCCATAGTTGATGCCTTTCTAGTGCTTGATAACTATCGGACTAAGTGTTGTTGTGTGAGACATACAATTCTTTGCTCCCTTTATTTTTCCTCTTCTATACTTACTCGTTCTTCCCTTTTCTTCTTTCCCTCTATTATCTGTTTTTGGTTCTATACTTAGTCACATATTTATGCTCGTGGGTTCCCGGGGTGGTGGAGTGAGAAATTCTATACCCATCTATATCTTCACATCACGTGTCCGACCGACCATCATTCATTTCCATACTTAGCCAGTTTTATGGTCGCAGGTTCCTACGTAGGCACTATCGAACTCTCATGCCTCGTGTTCAGGTATACATATTGCACCCAAAACTTTGGTGATCTACAATTCGACCCCGGACTCCTTGAACTTGCAAGCCTCACTCTACCTACGATAAATCCCTGTGACCACCCCAACTTTCAATACTTAATACCAGGTGTTGTTGTGTGACACATAAAGTTCTTTTCTCCCTTTCTTTCTCATCTTCTATACTTGCTTGTTTTTTCCTTTTCTTCTGTTCCTCTATTATCCGTTTCTGGTCCTATACCTAGTCGCATATCTATGCTCACAGGTTCCTGGGGTTGTGGAGGAAAAAATTCTATATCCATCTATATCTTCACATCAAGAGTTTGACCGACTACTGCTCATTTCCATACTTTGCCAATTTTATTCCCGCGGGTTCCCAGCTAGGCCCTATCGAACTCTCATGCCTCGTGTTAAGGGTATACATATTGCAACCAAAACTTCAGTTATCTACAATTCGACCCCGAGCTCCTCGACTTCACAAGCCTCACTCTACCTACAAAGGTTTTGAAATAAATATAAACAATATCTCTTTGGACTTCAACTAGGGTCTGTTGAGCTCCAACTATATTTCATGGATGAGAATTTTTTTCCCATAGTTGATGTGTTTCTATTGCTTGATAATTATCAGACAAAGTGTTCTTGTGTGAGGCATAAAGTTCTTTTCTCCCTTTCTTTTTCCTCTTCTATACTTAGTCACATTTCTATTCTCGCGAGTTGTTGGGTGGCGGACTGGAAAATTCTATATCCATCTATATCTTGACATCACGAGTCCGAATGAACATCGTTCATTTCCTTACTTAGCCAATTTTATGGTCACGGGGTCCTGGGTAAGCATTATCGAACTCTCATGCCTCGTGTTCGGAGTATACATCTTTCACCCAAAACTTGGGTGATCTACAATTCGACCACAAACTACTCAAATTCGTAAGCCTCACTCTACCTACAGTGACTCTGTCTGACTGCCCTGCCTTTCCATACTTAGTCGTTTCTTCAAAGTTTCACGGGTTCATAGACTCCTAAGGTTCACAAAAGTATCAAAGCATTTTTCGCTCCCCTCCATCCCCACCACCTTCGCCCCTTTCCAATACACATTAATTATGCTTTTACTAGTGACAAATCACCACAGATGTTTGAAAAGATTGGCATTAATAAGAAGAAAGCTCAAGGACATGTCCCATTGAAATGTATTAATGGGAGAATAATATGGAATCTAATTAGTTTCTTTCTATCCATCTTGAATTGGCAAACAATTGTTGGTTATTTTAGTTTTTTTAAGGCATCATCGTAGCAAGAATGCAATACTGTGCTATCCCACTATCATCTACAAACGTGTTGACATGATCCCCCTCTTTAGTATTGTGTATATATTACAGGTTGGAATATTTGAGAGTATGCTTGCATATGAAACTGTTGATCCACCCTTCAAATTTGAACATGGTTTGCATTTGGGCCACCAAAAATACTAATAAAATAAAATAATATGAGCAGTGTTTAAGTCAATATAAATAAATTATCTTCTAACTTGAACCTGAGTTTTTCGAGGTCCAAGTGTATTACATAGATGACAATGTTTTTCCCATAGTTAATTTTTCTGGCCGCCAGTTCCCGGATTGGTACTATCAAACTCTCATGCCCCCTGTTTCGTGATATACATATTTCACCCAAAACTTCTATTATCTAGAATTCAAACACCGACTCCTCGAACTCACAAGCTTCACTCTACCTACGATGAGTCTTTCTGCGTTCGTCTGACCGCCCCAATTTTTCATACTTAGTCGATTTCCCTTCCACCTTTGCACACTTTCCCAATGCAAATTGATTACGCTTTTATTAGTGACAATTCACCACACAGGTTCAAAAATATTGGAATTAATGAGTGAAAATCTCGAGGACATCTCCCATTAAAATGAATTAAACAAAGATTTACGGGATATTATATTACCATCCTTCAATTTTCATTCTAAATACTATCACACAATTATTGTCCCATGTAGAAATATAAACAAATCTTCATCAATACCATATATTTTCTCATAGGCACCCCACGTGCACCTCAGTCGCCTGAAGTAAGCTATATTTGGATCCATCAACTAAACCTCCCTATTATCAAATTGGTAGAGGTCAATATTATGGCATCTGAATTTTCTTTTATGTGTGGATCTTGAGGTCAAAAAAATTGTTATTTACTTTAGCTTTTTTAAAGCATTATACCCCGCCTTTCCATACTTAGTTGAGTCTTCACCTCCTTATGTCATAGATTCGTGGGTTCCTGGGCTCCTAGGTTCACAAAAATTTTCAAGCAGTTTTCTCTCCAATCCATCCCCACCACCTTCACACTCTTCCCAATGCACATTATTTATGACTTTATTAGCGACAAATCACTAGACTCATAGAAAATATTGGTATTAATAGGCAAAATCATTGAGGACATCTCCCATTAAAACCCATTGAACCAAGATTTACAAGAGATTATATTATCATGCTCCAACATTCATTTTAAATACTATCAAGATCAAAGGAAAATTCTCATCAACTTATGGCTGCAACTCGAAAACATTTATGTGGAGATACCCTGAATATTTTTGGGCACGAGGACCGGATTTTTCAATGGTCCAGATCTTATGACTAATACTCGTCCCCTTCTGCCTAGAAGAATGTTATCTGGACATCTAGAATTGCATGATCAGGTTGTGTCCCCAAATTTTTTGACTGTAAGGAGTTGGTCACCTGCTGCGCCAAAAACTATATTCTAAACTAATAGATTATCCGGTTGTGGAACCATTCCCGCGTCTCCCTATCGCCTCAAGTATTTCAAAGGATGTTAATAAGTTTCCTGACCCAACGCCTACTTTCAAGGGAGAGAATTGTAGAGAGTTTTTAAAGAAGCATGATAATGAAATGGACCTCTTACCGAAGTTCTTAGAGAACCCAGCGGTCGGACCCGGGGACATGACTAGATTCCAGGTTAGTGCATTTAAAAACCCTTTCCGTGAAATTGCATGGATTTTCAAGAGGATAACAGGACAAGAAAGTACAACCATCATCTCTCGGAAGATTCTGTATATTTTATATTTTACAGTGAAGGAACAAGCTATCTTCCATTGGGACAAGTTGATTTCCTTTGAAATCTCTTCCCAGTTATTGCAACACACAAGGCAGAAGAAATTCTTTATGTCATCTTATTTAATTTTCGCGATGACGAATTGTTGTCCATTCACTGGAATATTTATGTGCAAGAAGGTAAACTATGAATTCAACCTAGTAGCCTTCTCGTACCAGATATTATGTTGACATGACACCTCCAAACATTTTTATGAAGTTTTTAATGATTTTGTTTCATTTTTTAAAGCATTGATATTTAGAAAGTATTTTCCCTGGTTTTCTGACCAGGTGACCAAGTTCATGGATATGAAGGGAACACTAGAAGAAATGGAGAACTATAATGTTATAAGTATTTTTGGGTCCAAACAAAATCCTTTCTTCCTTCCATGTCACATATCTGGTACAATGTTTTTTGCTAAAATGGCAAGGAAGTACACCTACTGGTTGCATTTTTTCCATGAAAAAAGAAAAATTCGATTCATCTCTTTGCCCTGGAAGGTTAGCGATTTCATGGTCAGGAATATGAACAACATTGACAGTTTCGTGGGCCACTTCCACAACTTCAATTTGAAATGTGCTAAAAAAGTAAAAGGGTTCGACCATGATGCTATTTTTGTAGAACACCTATTGGCTGTCGGTTTCAACAATTAATTCACTCACACTATCCTGAATGAAGACGAAGATAATGCCTCAGGAAGTCCTTCTTGTGACACCGGCAAACTCGAGACAATACTCATCACCAATAATTCTTACAAGCAGAAACGAAAATGCCCGAGTGAAAAAAGTGCCCAATCCCCGACCGCCACACCCAAGGAAACAACATCTTGGAGAAGTACTCCAATGACCTACCCAAGCAAGAAAGTCACACATAATTCTTCAGGTGGAGGAGGAGATAAGAACTCTCCCTTCGGAAAAATTGAAATTTCTCACAAGCTTTCCTCAAGCAAAAAACGAAAAACAATAGTGAAATAATAGGAGGGACCGAGGGGAGAAATTGATATCCACGATCTCTCCCTCGAAGATATGGAACTAGAAATTTACATTGACAAAATGTTCCTCGACGAAGACCAACTAAAGAGGACTGCTCCTCATAATACTGAGATGGAAATAATTGGGATCCATACCTTGGATGAAGAAGAGTCTTTTGCATTTTAGAGCACTATTTTTGACAACAAATTCAAAAAATTGGTTATTGAAAAGAGAAATGTAAAGAAAAGAAAGTGAAATATGGTTCAGAGATCAACCTACAAAACATGCACTGTTCCCAGATCTTCCAGACACACTGATCAACTGGAGATGCTCTAGACAACTTGATGCAATCGTGCCCTTAGGCACGTCCGCTCACATGACCTCCTCCTTCCTTGGCTCGAAGAACCGAAAAGATCTTCTAATTCCCTATCGGGAATTTTCCACACCCACAATAGTTCTCCAAAAGATCTCCCCTAATGATCGGGAAATCGGACTTCACAGTTTTGCGAGTCTTGTGGTCGCGTGGTTTTGGATTCTCAAAACCTTGAACCCCGATGCAAGTCAATGCTGACCTTTTGCGTCCCTATCAGAATTTCTCCTGTCGGGAATTCGACACTCGTGATGTTCCAAACCCTTCGCTTTACCAACCCCCGAACCCCGATATGTTGAAACACTTCCTTTTCTTCTTTAGCCCCTCCTGGCTAGACTTCCAGTCCACATGACCGCTAATCCATAAGACCACAGTCTTACCTCCTGTTGGAGTTCCAGACTTCGCGGGATCGTGAATCCAAGTGAAAATTTTCCCTCAGAGCGTCACTCCCCGAAACCCCAATGAAATATTCCACCTGTCCACCTCGCTGACTCCTCCGTGGCCCACTCTTCTACCCTGTCGGGAAATCGCGTTTCAGAGTTTCGCGATTCCCGCTGCTATGATTCCTAAGAATCACAAAACACCGATCCCCGATGCACATAAGGGTTGACTCTTCCACGTCACTATCCCTTCCTCGACTTTTCAGACATCGCGAGATTGCGATTCCTAATGCAACATTTTCTTTGTCCCAAGGATTCCCGATACACCGAACCCCGACTACTCTCGGATCTTTTGACGCGTGTCCACCCTGAGATCCACGGCTAGGACTTCTTCGGTGTTTCGAGACTCGAAAGGTCTCTAGTTTCTTGACTTCTGAAACCCCGACGCCTCAATATCTCGATGCCTCTCCGGAACTTCCTCTGTTCACTAGGACTTAACCCCAGTGCAACTTCTACCTGATTGAATGGATGTTGGCAACCCAACAACGATCCCACGGTTCGCGGTCCTCCCAAGCTTAACCTCCTGGTGTGGCCGTAACCTCCCCATTACTCTGGTGGATCTGACGGATGGTGGATTTTCCATGAATCCCCTCCACGAGATCCTGACCATCGATTTCTTCCTCCTTGAGGATTTCTTGAAAATAACTAAGTGTTCCTCTGTGCTCACTTGTCCTCTTGCGTGAAACCCTGCAACACTGGTTTTAAATGCTCCCATGGCGCAAACTCCGTGTGCTTCCTTCCTTAGGTCCACTCAAAGGTACTATACCTCTTAAGCTTTATCAATTCTGAATATTTCAGAATTTAAACCCCCTGCTCGCACTCCTTGTGGCAACCTTTCAAACACTTCAAATGTTTGAATCCTTCGACCCTGCGCACACCTGCAACAACATTCCTTCAAGGCTTCTACTTAGATTCACAACTGAGACTCTCCTTAGCCTGCGCACTCCTTGCACGGCTCCAGTAACCCAATTTCGCTTCTGGGTGAACGAGAACAAGAGTTAAACTACCTGAGCCTCCGTCAACACACTCCTTGCGGACATTTTCGACTGCACTCCTTGCAGGAATCCTCACTCAGATAGAGAAACAATTGAAACTCATTTCTTATTCCCTCAGATTTCAAACTCAAACATGAAATCACATACACAACAATAAAGAAAATGCATAACAGGAAAACAAACACTCATGAGCACATCATTTAACATCAACACACAGAGAACAAACACAAAACCATGGATTTGAATCAACTTCTTCTATTAATTCAAGATCTATACATGGATGTTCTTCTACAGCTCTCTGCTTCTCTCCTATGCTCTTCCTGCTTCAACTATGTTACAATGTATAATGAGGGTGTCTATATCTGTTTTCCCTCCTTCTTTCTAAAACTATCTAATCTATGAATTCAAGTCTATCTACCTGCATTAACTAGTTTAAATGCCTCCTATCTACCAAGGAGGAGAGCAAATCACTCAAGTTCCAATACAATATACAAAGGCGCCCCTTCATAAATGGCTTCATTAAAGGTTTGGTGCATCAACTTCAAAAAGGTTTTCAAGCAATTTATCATGTGCTCAAAAAAATACATTGTGCTTGCTCCACGCTCGCTTGATATTTGTGATGCTCCTGCATCATACTCCCTCGCTTGAAAAATTGCATGGGCTCCTGTCCGTGAGCTTCTGCACGGTATATCCATGCCTCAGAATTTCGGCTTTAGTCTCCCAGTTGGCATCTTCCACTGGATGGCCCTTCCATTTGACCAGATACTCAAAGTATTCTTTCCTTCTGGTCTTCTTGCCTACTCGTTTATCTAGTATGTTCTCCATCTGTGGCTTCTCTGCAATTGGCATCTGCTTCTGCCACTGAACCCCTGACTGTTTATCACTTGTTCATTCTTCCTTAGCTTTATATTGGTACAAATCTGCGACATTGAATATCAGAGATATTTCGATCCCATCTGGTAACTCGATCTCATAAGCATTTTCCCCTAATTTCTTCAAGACCTTACATGGCCCGATTTTCTTCATTTTCAATTTATTGTATGTTACCCTCGGGAACCTTTCTTTCCTCAAGTGCGCTAGAACTAATTCACCAACCTCGAACTGAATTTGTCTCTTCCGCTGGTCGATTCTACGCTTATATTCGTGACTTGAATCTAGCAGTCGCTGCTTCACCTGGCCGTGAAGTTCCTTCATCGCCTCTGCGAACTCTTCGACACTTTCACTCCTAGTCGCAGTCTGTTCTGAATCCCTTAATTCAGAAACTCCTCTTGGCTGTGTGCCATATACAAACTGGAATGGACTCTGGCCTGTGCTCCTATTTACTGAGTCATTATATGCGAGCTCTTCCTGCGGAAATATACTATCCCACTGGCTGTGGTGCTCTATCACCAAGCTTCTCAGCAAGTCTCCCAGACTTTTGTTCACCACTTCTGTTTGCCCATCCGTCTGAGGATGATAAGCTGAACTAAAAATCAAATTAGTTCCTAGATTCTTCCATAATGTCCTCCAAAAGTTCCCTATGAACTTTGTATCTCTGTCTGAAACTATACTTCTTGGTAAGCCGTGAAGTCGAACGACCTCTTTCAAAAACAGATTTGCGATGTGAGTCGCATCACTGGTTTTCTGGCATGGGATAAAATGTGCCATCTTGGAAAAGCTATCCGCCACCACAAAGACTGAATCAAATCCTCTTTGCGTCCTTGGCAATCCCAACACGAAATCCATGCTAATTTCATCCCACGGCCTCTCGGGTATGGGTAATGGTTGATAGAATCCTGCATTCAACCTTCTTCCCTTTGAATGTTGGCAAATTTTGCATCTGTCTACAAACCGCTTGACCTATGACCGCATCCTTGGCCAAAAGTGTGACTCGCTCAGCTTTGCAAATGTCTTGTCGTGACTAAAATGCCCTGCCAAGCCTCCGCTATGTTTCTCCTTTAACAGATTCTCCCTCATGGAGCAATTTAGAATACACAATTGATTTCCCTTGAACAACAATCCTTCCTGGATCACGTACTCTATCCACTGGCTTTTGTCTCTGAGAAATGGGTTCTCAGCTACCCCGTACGCTTCTTTAAAATCCTGATCATCTGCATACATGTCCCTGAGATCATCAAATCCTAACGTCCTGACTTTGAACTCCTGCATCAGCAAACATTTCCTGCTCAAAGCATCAGCCACTTTGTTAGTAGTACCCGAAATATGCTTAGTTACAAAAGTGAAATTCTGCATGTATTTGACCCACTTAACATGGCTCTGATTCAACTTATCCTATTGAGTCACAAATTGTAATGCATAGTTATCACTATATAAAACAAATTCCTTTGGAATCAAATAGTGCCTCCATTTTGTCAATGCCTGTATGATGGCATAGAATTCCTTATCATACGTGGAGTACTTTTCTTTTGCCTCATTCAACTTCTCACTGAAATATGCAATCCGTCTGTCCTCCTGACTCAAGACCGCTCCTATTGCAAACCCTCTTGCATCACATTTTACCTGAAATGTCTTTTGAAAAATTGGCAACACCAGAATTGGTTGTTTCGTAATCTTTCATTTCAACAAATTGGAACTCTTCTCAGCCTCTTCAGTCCAGTGAAAATATTTATGTCTTTTCTTCACTGTATCCATCATCGTTGCACTAATTCCACTGAAATTCCTGATGAATTTCTGGTAGAAACTAGCCAATCCGTGAAAACTCCTCACCTCAAAAATATTTCTCGGTGATGGCCAATTTTTAATTACCTCCACCTTACCTGGATCCATCTTCAATTCATTCACAGATATAACAAAACCCAGATAAATGATTTCTATCTTCATAAACGAGGATTTCTTCATGTTTATCAACAACTTCTCCTATTGTAGCTTCTTCATTACTATAGCTAAGTGCTTCAGATGTTCTTCCTTTGTCTTGCTGAAAATTAATATGTCATCCAGATACACAATGACAAACTTCCCTATGAATTCCCTCAGGACTTCATTCATTAACCTCATAAAGGTACTCGACGCATTGGTTAAGCCAAATGGCATAACAAGCCATTCATACAAACCTTCGTTTGTCTTGAATGTTGTTTTCCATTCGTCACCTTCTCTCATGCGAATCTGGTGATATCCACTCTTCAAATCAATCTTTGAAAAGTATTTTACCCCGCTCAAGCAATCCATTAAATCGTCCATTCTTGGCAATGGAAACCTGTACCTGATGGTTATCTTGTTAATCGCCCTTGAATCAATGCACATCCTCCAGCCTCTGTCTTTCTTCGGACTAAGTATTGTTGGAACAACACACGGGCTCAAACTTTCCTTGACTAATCCTTTGTCTAGTAGCTCCTGGACCTGCTTCTTGACCTCTTCATTTTCTTGTGGCGTCAACCTGTACGCGGCTTTATTTGGAAAACTAGCTCCTCGTATGAGATGTATATGATGACTCACACTCCTCATCGGTGGCAACGAATGAGGTAATTCGTCCATCATGATGTCAGTAAACTATTCCAGCAGTTCCTGAATTTCTCCTGGCAAATCATCCGCTCTTGTGCTAGTCAGAACAATTTTCAGTTTCCTGACCATAAAGAGATGTCGATCCTCCTTCTTCTTAATCTCGGTAAGAAGTTCCTTGCCACTCATGAAAAGTACAATGTTTCTCCCTTCTGGTTTTACCTCCTTATCTTTTATTAGAAGCAACATGTGTGTTATTCCATTCTTCTCTAGAGTATACGTATTCATCTTCCCATCATGAATTACGTCCCTGTCATATTTCCATGGTCTGACCAACAATAAATGACAGACATCCATAGGAATAACATCACAGAGTATTTTATCATTATACCCTCCTATTTTGAATTCAACTAAACATTGTTTAGTGACATTTACCTAATGTCCCTTCTGTAGCCATGAAACTTTGTATAGACTCGGGTGATCAATCGTCTCCAACTCCAGCTTCTCTACCATCTCGGTTGAAACATGATTATCTGTGCTACCGCTGTCCATGATAACCTTGCATACCCTATCCTTGGTTTTGCAAGCAGTTTTGAAAAGTCTAGTTCTTTGAGTTGAGTCCTCCACCTCCTTCTCAGGTGTTAAGAGAACTTTACGCATCATCAGTGACCTTCCGCCTTCGGAATCTTCTGCTTCAACATCTCGCCTCTGTGCCTCGACGATGTGAGCTTCTCCTCCATATTTCTTTTTATCTGGTCACTCATAAGACTTGTGCCCATTTTTCCCACACGTGATGCATGTGATTACTCCACCTCTTCCTCTTCCTCTGCCTCTGGTGCGAGGAAACATGTTATTATCAGCATATCCTCCACTCTGCCCTGTATGCTTCTCTCTTTGTTCAGCATGTTGGCCTCACTGTGAACTTCCACCTCTCTCAGTTCTAGTATGAGGCTTTTTCCAGGCGTCCTTGGGTTTTTGGTATTTATCTTGGGAAACCGATTTGCCTTTGGGCTGACTCCTGCCTTGGCCTCGCTGACCTTGCTTACGGATCAACTTCTCTTCATCTTTCAAAGCCATTTGATAGGAATCCTCTACCGTTCGTATGGTTTCCATACTAATCTCATCCTGAATCTCATATCTCAGGCCATTCATATACCTGGCAACTTTCTCATCATCGCTCTCCCGATGACCTGCCCTGATGTTCAGTCGATAGAATTCCTCCGTGTATTCTTTTACTGTCATCAGCTTCTGTCTCAGGTTCTACATCCTCCTGAACAGAGTGATTTGATAATCTCTTGGGATGAACTTTGCCTTCATCTTTTCAATCATTCGATCCCAACTTTTAATTTTCTTCTTGCCCTTGCAGCGTCTATCTGCTTGTAGCTCGTCCCACCATAATGCTGCGTGTCCCTTCAATCTCGTGACAGCATGCATGACTTTCTTATCCTCTTCGACATCTTCATAATCGAAGTATGTATCCAGAGCTCTAATCCAATCTACAAGCTCTTTCGCATCCAGACTCCCCTCATAAACTGGAATGTCCATCTTCATTTTTGCACCCATCCGGGCAATAGCTTTGATTAGATGTTCATTGGCTGCATCCTCAGCTGCAACTTCTTCCCCATGTTCAGCTTCAACTTCATCCTCTGAATCGCTAAGATCCCCCGCACTGACTGTGCGTCTTTGCATTGTCTCCATATCTTCGATTCTAGCTCGTAGATCATGTATCTCTCATTCCATTTCTGGATTCTGTTCTTGCCTACCCCTTCCACTCGGGTTTTCTCTTTCCTATGGATCAGGTGACTGTATATCCCGTATCCTTGGCGGCATGGTGAATTTCCTTCTTCTCTGCTACAGAAAAAAAAAGAATTTTTCTTGCTCTAATACCACTTGACGTGTATCAGAGTGCTCTATATCTCCTTCTGCCTCCTCTTGCCTAAAATATACAAGCAATAAATATGCTCTGATACCACTTGACGTAGTAGCACCCTTAGGCACGTCCTCTCACAATACCTCCTCCTTCCTTTTCCCGAAGAACCAAAAATATCTTCTAATTCCCTATCGGGAATTTTCCACACCCACAGCAGTTCTCCAAAAGATCTCCCCTAATGATCGAGAAATCAAACTTTGTAGTTTTGCAAGTCTTATGGTCGCATGGTTTTGGATTCTCAAAACCCCGAACCCTGATGCAAGTCAACGCTAACCTTTCGCGTCCCTATCGAAATTTCTCCTATCGATAATTCGGCACTCGCGATGTTCCAAACACTTCGCTTTACCAATCCCCAAACCCCGATATGTCAAAACGCTTCCTTTTCTTATTTAGCCCCTCCTGGCTAGACTTCCAGTCCACATGACCGCTAATCCATAAGACCACAATCTTACCTCCTGTCAGAGTTTCAGACTTCGCGGGATCGTGAATCCAAGTGAAAATTTTCCCTCGGAGCGTCACTCCCCGAAACCTTGATGAAATCTGCCACCTGTCCACCTCGCCGACTCCTCCGTGGCCCACTCTTTTAGCCTGTCGGGAAATCGCGTTTCAGAGTTTCACGATTCTCGCTGCTATGATTCCTAAGAATAAAAAAACGTCAATCCCTGATGCACATAAGGGTTGACTCTTCCACTTCAGTATCCCTTCATCGGCTTTTCGGACATTGCAAGATCACGATTCCTAATGCAACATTTTCTTTGTCCCCGGGATTCCCGATATGTCGAACCCCGACTACTCTTGGATCTTTTGATGCGTGTCCGCCCTAAGATCCACGGCTAGGACTTCTTTGGTGTTTCGAGACTCGAAAGGTCTCGAGTTTCTTGACTTCTGAAACCCCAACGCCTCAATATCCCCATGCCTCTCCGGAACTTCCTCTTTTCACTAGGACTTAACCCTAGTGCAACTTCTACCTGATCGAATGGCTCTTGGAAACCCAACAACGATCCCACGGTTCATGGTCCTCCCGAGCTTAACCTCCTGGTGTGGCCGTAAACTCCCCGTTACTCTGGTGGATCTGACGGCTGGCGGATTTTCCACGAATCCCCTCCACGAGATCCTGACCGTCGATTTCTTCCTCCTTGAGGATTTCTTGAAAATAACTAAGTGTTCCTCTGTGCTCACTTGTCCTCTTGCATGCAACCCTGCAACACTGGTTTTAAATGCTCCCATGGCACAAACTCCCTGTGCTTCCTTCCTTAGGTCCACTCAAAGGTACTATACCTCTTGAGCTTTATCAATTCTGAATATTTCAGAATTTAAACCCCCTGCTCGCACTCCTTGTGGCAACCTTTCAAACTCTTCAAATGTTTGAATCCTTCGACCCTGCGCACACCTGCAACAACAGTCCTTCAAGTCTTCTACTTAGATTCACAACTGAGACTCTCCTTAGCCTGCACACTCCTTGTACGGCTCTAGTAACCCAATTTCGCTTCTAGGTGAACGAGAACAAGAGTTAAACTACCTGAGCCTCTGTCAACGCACTCCTTGTGGACGTTTTCGACTGCACTCCTTGCAGGAATCCTCACTTAGATAGAGAAACAATTGAAACTCATTTATTCTTCCCTCATATTTCAAACTCAAACATGAAATCACATACACAACAATAAAGCAAATGCATAACAGGAAAACAAACACTCATCAGCACATCATTTAACATCAACGCACAGAGAACAGACACAAAACCATGGATTTGAATCAAATTCTTCTATTAATTCAAGATCTATACATGGATGTTCTTCTATAGCTCTCTTCTTCTCTCCTATGCTCTTCCTGCTTCAACTATGTTACAATGTACAATGAGGGTGTCTATATCCGTTTTCCCTCCTTCTTTCTAAAACAGTCTAATCTATGAATTCAAGTCTATCTACCTGCATTAACTAGTTTAAATGCCTCCTATCTACCAAGGACAAGAGCGAATCGCTCAAGGTCCAATACAATATACAAAGGCGCCCCTTCATAAATGGCTTCATTAAAGGTTTGGCGCATCAACTTCAAAAAGGTTTTCAAGCAATTTATCATGTGCTCAAAAAAATATGTTGTGCTTGCTTCACGCTCACTTGATATTTGTGATCCTCCTACATCACAACTCTATTAGCATCCTTGAAGTATAAAATGTCATGTTAAAGGATCGAATCAAAGAATTGGAGGGACATATAATGCCTTTTCCATTGTTTTCTACTCCTTTGGAAATGATCGGGCCCACCACACCTACGGTAATGTTAAAAGGATCAACAAGCCTTCTCAAATCAGCATGGGGCTATGTAGAAAAGAATATAAAGAGAAGAATGGAATTAATAACAAAATCTTGGGAAATGTCAAAGAGTATGGTCTCTTTTTGAACAAGAGCACATGCTTTTCATGAGTATCTTCAAGTAGATATCAAGAATGAGCAAGGTTTCTTCCTCGATGCAGTTGTACCATTTGGTGTTAAAGTTACTGGTATGACAAAATTTAGAAGAAGACATGAGGATCTCCCTTCCCCAGATCGAATAGACCAACTAAACACATGCTGGAAAGAAAAGGTAAAAAGCATGAATGGTATCATTCAAGCATGTAGCTAGGCCATATCTAGAAGAGACAAACTATTCAAGAATCTAACTGAGATAGATCTAATTGGCATAAACAATGAAGTCCAAGACCCAAAATTGATATTCAACTCATTGTTTTTAACCCAGCAAACATTTGATGATCAAGTTCATATCTATAAAAGATTGTCAATTGAAAATTTATATGGAATTCTTGAATATAGTGAAGATGACGTGAAAAAATGGCTAGTTGGTTATTCGATTAAAAACCAAGATATTCAAGAAGCATTGCACAACCTCTCTATTGATCTAATGGACTTGGAAAGTGAATTATTCAATATAAAAATATGGCATGAAATCAACGTGGCGCCCATGAGGATCTACATCGAAGAGTGGCTCAAAAAGGTTGTCGGCTTGATTACCAATGAAGGGAAAAGGAAACTTCAAACGATTCTCATAACCACCCATGAAATCCATAAAAGGACATCAACGAGAAAATGACAAGGCATGGGACACCATCATGGTAAGTTGATATTGATCACATTCTTCTATCTCTGTCAATGTCTTCATCCAGTTACTCTAACAAAGATTTAACCGAGGACTGACAATTTTCTCTTTCTTCTTTCCAGGTCTTGTTGTTTTCCATCGTCGACTTTATTCTTTCTACTAACTTTATTCTTGTACATAATTTATTTGTATTCCGCAGGAGCCCCAATCCTAGTCATTATGGCAAACACATTTATATTTCACAGAATATGTACTAAACTATATATTTTTTTACAAATTCCAAGACAACTATTTTGGGAAATATTCTCAAATGTATTTTGTAACCCAGTTTATCTGAATATAAATATTTAAGGTTTTTCTATGGTGATCTTCAATGTTTGGTGTTGCCTTTTGAATTTTGTATTTATTTTTAAATTAACTCATTTCCCTGTACATGTTGGGGTCATGTTCGTGTTTAATATTATACATATATTTCAACTTCCTATATTTAAAAATTTGCTTCCATATACAAAATGTTAAGTCATATAATATTTGTCTATTGCTTATGGGTTTGAGAAAAATTTGCGAGCTGAAAACCCCCTTCAAATTCGAACATGGTTTACATTTGGACCACAAATAATCTATTAAGATACATTAATATGAATACATTTTAAATAAATATAAACAAAATCTCTTTAAACTTGAACTTGACTTTCTCGATGTCCTAGATTGGTCACGGGTTCCCCAGTTAGCGGACTACCAAATACTCATCTCAATATATATCTTCACATCATGAGCCCGAATGGCCATCGTCCCTTTAAGCACTTATCCAATTATCTCACTGCGGGGTCCCGACTTAGCACTATCAAATTCTTATGCCCCGTGTTCTGTGATATACATTTTTCACCCAACACTTTCGTGATATACATTTTTCACCCAACACCTCCGTGATTTACAATTCCACCCCAGACTCCTGGAACTCGCAAGCTTCACTATACCCAAGTTCACAAAAGTTTCAAAACATTTATCACTCTCTTCAATCCCCTCCACATTCCCTCCATTCCCATTACACATTCATTATGATTTTACTAGTGACAACTCAGCACACAGGTTCTCTTATTGGCATTAATAAGGAAAAAAAATGCGTTCAACCACACTACTACATATGGGTGGATTATTCTACGAAAATTTTCCACGCTTCCACTAGTTTCCTCATTTTTTTAAACAGGGCGGAATTTTCATGGATATTGCCACGAAAGTTCATCGCAATATCGATGAAAATATTAATTTAACCTAGTCGGGATTTTTGTTGCTATAGCGACAATCTTTTGTGGCAATAATGACGAAAAGTTTACCTATCTCATTGGTCGGTGTTAACGGCTAGTTGACTATTTTATCTATATATACATGACTTTAAGAGACTTTGCGACACAATTGCTATAGTTGCGACACTGTTCTTGGCTTTTGTTTGAGCTGTTTATTTTTTTTCTGTCACCCACCTGTTGAACAAATCCAATTATTGATCTACATAGCTCAGATTTTGAACTTGCAAGGTTAGTATGTTATTTTTTATTGATTTACTCATTTAACTTGTAATTTTTTTTTCAAATGTCCAAATTGCATTTAGCTTGTTTTTTCCTTGATAATATAACATGTGTGTACCATATTTCATGTCTTTGGTTTTTGGATCTAGTTGGTATATTCTATGGAAAAGTGTATGTGGATTCCATAATATTCTAGGTTTATGGAATCCACATATCCTTTTCCCTTCAATTGTAGCTATAATCTCTCTCTCTCTCTCTTTTCATTGATAAAGATATGGAATTGCTCTTGAAACTCAACCCTAATCGGTGAAATGATAGTAATTGATTGCTATATTCCCTTCTTTAGTAGGGACTAATAAGATAAATAAACACTAACCCTAAACTTATGTT
>SNQJ01S0006345.1:0-32900 GCA_010110895.2 Picea sitchensis
ACCCGGGGAGTTAACCTAACTCAACAGAGAATTAGAAGAAAAAGTATAAGTAAGAGGCTGGGGTTCACCTATTACTCATTATGGTATTGGGTTAGCATTTGATATTGCTCTTGAGAATTTAGTTTGGGGGTTTGTTGTACAAACCCTTGTGAGAAACTCAGTGGTGAAATATCCACTCACCTTGTTCTACAGCTTGGTCTCGGGGATGAAAGACTCCTCCACACCATTCTAGTCTCAGTCCATCTCCATCTAGTTCTTCAAAAGGGGCAGGACCATCAGTTTGAGGTCTTTTCTGAAGGGTTATCATCATTCTACATTTGTCTGCAGATTGGAACGTCTTGGAGCCATAGGGGACGTCCTGTAATTCAGTAAAACTCATATCTAGGGAGATCCGCTTGAGATCTGAGTCTGAAACTTCTCCCATGGGATTTTCATAGCCCGATCTATATTCTTGGAGATTTTCAGAGCATTTGGAGGCCTCCTTCATCAGGGACGAATTAGCTAGGGTTTCAGTCATCCAGTGGGGCACCCCATTCAGTGGGAAATTCAGATCTACAGTGATTGAGACAGATCTTGGAGATTCAGGCACCTGGGTTATTCTTATCATCACCCGATCTATCAATTGGAATATTTATTAGGGTGATTGGACACTTTTGGAAGCAGGGTCGAGTTATTGAGGGTTTCAGCCTTCTATTGGAGTGTGGCATTCTTCAGCTGGAGAGTTTGGCATTCATATCTGCTTGTATTGATCTTCATTTCTTATTCAGCTTTTGGAGGCATTATTTTTTATTAGCGGGAGCATTTTGTAGCAGCTCATATCTATTGCTTGTACGACCATCTGAGGTTTATTCCAGATCAGCCATCTATTGTATTGATCTTACATTTCTCATAATAAAAAGGTCAGATCTTTGCTGGTGCTTCTACATCTTGAATATATTGTGATCTCCATGTGTTGATGAATCTTGTATGCACTTAATAAATCAATAAATTAGTAGTAGTTAGTGATTCCAAGAAATAATTTGGCTTGGGATCATTACACTCTGAAAGGTTCTAGGCCTTAAATCTCCAAACTAGGACCTACAACTAAAATGGGACCTGTAAGAGAATTCCTCCAAATTTTCCATCTAGAATGTACCAAGACATATGAAAATGTATATGATGATCCATTTGGAATGATAAATCCCCATTTAGGGAGGATTTTGGTATCCAAAATTGTACTAAATGAGGTGAGGATTTTTTCCCTCTACCTTCTTCCTTGAGTAGCATTTTTCTTTGCTTGGAAGTTGTCCTTTCAACCTAATCCACCAATGGTCATGTTTCCCTTGTCTTCTAGTTTTAGACTTCCTTTGCAAAATTGATTCTTCTTCCAAATATTCTTGAGCATCTGGTGATAATTCCTCTATGGTGGGTAGGACGTCCTCCACCTCCTGATCCAACATGGAAGGATCATAGAGTTTCAAATGCTCTGCATTTACTGTTGAGTAAATGAGAATGTACAGGAATAAACTCATTCTGTAGGTGTTATCTCCCACCTTCTCCAATACCAAAAAAGGTCCATACCATAAAGCCTTGATATTATTACCAGGACACTATATTCTTTCCTTGTTTAATTGTAACTAAACTATGTCTCCCACTTTCAAGGACTTCTCAGTTCTATGTTAATCATGTATGGCCTTATACTTTTCACATGACTTCCTTAGTGTCTCCTATACTTGCAAATAGATTTGTCTAAATAAAAACATTTATCTACTTTCAATGCTTCTCTTATGATGTTTTCCCTCACTCCTCCTTTATGTCCATAAACAACATCCAAGCAAAAAGGTGGAAAATATCCAAAGCAAGTTTCAAAACACGGATTTGTTAGAAAAAGAGAATCGTAGAGAAATAATATAAAACAAATGTGGAAATAAAACACAAAAGATACACAATACAATATATAAACAAATATATGTGGTTCACCCAATATGGGGTACATCCACAGAGAAATTTCTAGGTCTTTCCTTTATTATTATCCAACAAATGAAGGGATACAACCTACAACACACTCGTTATAACTTCTTTTATTTTCTCAAACTCTCCTCTCTCAAAACACAATATTCACTCTCACAAACCGCTGTAATAGAATTACCTCATACATAAAAGAGGGTTTTCTTCTAAGGAAAAAAACCCTAACATAACTTTTATCATTATGTATGCAACCTAATGATGAACGGTTCATATTTACTACAAAATTACAATATTTTACAAGGAAATGTTCCCAAAAACATTTCTTCGGGGGCGTTGCCCCCAAACCCCCACTAGTGGGGGATCCATAAAGTGTCACCACCATCCATAGAACCCTTAGTGAAAAATGAGGGGGGTTAATACCCATCATCATGAAATGGGATCCAAACACGACTAAAACAAGACCTATGAATCAGGAAGATAATCAGGCTCCACAACCAATAATATCCCACTTGGAGAGTGATAAAAAACACTCCACTAGTGTTGTACCTATTGGACTATGATCCACCTTGAGCCTGGAAAGTTTCTCATGTTCACCTTCATTCTTGAAGAATGACTAAAACTAAGAAGGAACTCATTTTCTCCCTACTTACTACCTTTGTTAACATGTCTGCAGGACTCCAGCTAGTATGTATCTTTTCCAGCTTCAATTGTCCATCTTCCAAAATGGATTGCATGAAATGGTACCTGAGTTGTATATGTTTAGTCCTAGAATGGAAGGTTGAGTTCTTTGCAATATGAATGGAACGATGGATTTCATAGTATAACCTATTATTCTCCTACTTCTTTCCCAATTCCTCCATAAACCTATGTAACCAAATCATCTCTTTACTAGCATCAATAGCAACAACATACTCTTCTTTTGTTGTTGAAAGTACAAAATCCAACTTATTGTTGTTCCACCTACAATAAAAACATACCCTGTGGTGCTCCTCCTGCTATCTTTATCACATGTCATACCTGAATCAACATATCCTTGTAAAATAGTGTTTGAATCTCCAAAATGTAATGCATGAGTAGTAGTACCTCTCAAATACCTGAGAATCAAATTTACTTCCTCCCAATTTTATTTACCTATATTTTTCACATACCTACTCACAACTCCCACTGCATGTGCAATATCTGGTCTTGTGCACACTATCGCATACGTCATGCTACCGATTCTTTATGAATAAGGGACAATCAACATGTTTTATATATACTCCTATGTATTGGGACACATTTACTTGGTTAATTTTAAATTGTTTACCAAAGGTGTACTAACTAGTTTTTCATTTTGCATTCTAAACATATCCAACACCTTCACTCTGTACTCTCCCTAAGACAATGTCAATTTGTGATTTTCCTGTGTCATGTTATTCTCATACCAAGGATTTTCTTTGGAGCACCCAAATCCTTCATCAAAAATTAATTATCTAATTTCCTTTTGATCAAATTTATATCCTACATGTTATACCCTACAACAATCATGTCATCTACATACAGTAGAAAGATAATATAGCTTCCATTTTCTAGCCTCTTAAAATAAACATATTGATGAGAATGACAACTACTATAACCTTGTTCAGTCCTAAACCTGGAAAATTTCAAATACCACTTCCTTGGAGCTTTCTTTAGGCCATAAAATCTCTTCTTAAACCTACATACCAAATTCTCCTTCCCTTTGACCTGATACCCCTGAGGTTTTTTCATATAAATCTCTTCCTCCAAATCCCCATGGAGAAAATTTGTTTTTACATCTAATTTTTCAAGATGCAAATATTATACGACCATAAGGCTTAAAATAGTCCTAGTCGAAGTCATTTTAACAACAGGTGAAAATATTTCATCAAAATCTATACCTTTATTCAATGAAAACCCCTTTCCAACAAGTATGGGCTTGTACCTCTTTTTTTCTCCATCTTATTCCTTCAAACTGTAAACCCAATTTTTATCACACTAAGTTTCCTTGGGTCTTTAGCAGTTAGCTTCATCCTTTCCTAAGCCTTTAGATTTTAATTTTTTGATTTATCCTTTTAAAAGTTTGTTTTCTTAGTTTCCCTTGATAAATAAAGTCTTAAGTCATGACTTATGTTTTGATCCTCACACAAATATTTGACTCTGGACTGTTTTTTATGACCTATCTTTTGATCCCCTCCATGACTTGACAATAGGATCGAATCACTCCAAGATCAGCTTGACTTGACTTACCACTTTCCTCACTCATTCCCTCGTAACCTTGCCTTGCTATCCCTTTTGTACTCTGCTTACTGGTCAAATCATTTTTTGAAAGGGAGCGATGCCAACTCATCAGGAGTTTCTGTAGCGCACTTCCTGTCCATCATTTTCTACCATGATTTATGATTACAATGTTGATGTCATCTCTTCCTTGTTTTCAGTGCCAAGGGTGGTTAAAATATTCTTTCAATATCTCATATTAAAATATTCTTTCAGTGCTAGGGGTGGTAAAATATGTTTTTAGCGCCAGGGGTGGTTAAAATATGCTTTCAATATTTATTGGTAAATTTTTGTGCTGCACAAATTACCACTTCCGACCACTTGGCAAAAATGCTACCAGATCCGATGCTCAGGTGGATTCAGAGTCCGAGTTGCTCATGACTTCTTCCTTAAACATTTTTGAGGAATCGAAATGAATTTATTCCACAAGTATTTTGTGTTTTCTTCCTCTGCACATCAATTTCAAGGAGAATTAGCGCTTAGAATTTTGGTTATCGGGATTGCATAGTTGGAGGAGATCTTTGCTCACGTCATCCTATCAATTTATTCCCTCCTTTCAAACCTGTAGATCTCATTACCTTCCTATCAAGTTTTATATATCTGCCCATAATTACCGTTGAGCTCATAGTATCCAAACATATCCTATCATTTGCATGCGCAGTGTGCTACCTAGAGACACTACTCAAGCTACATTGTTTCTCCCCTGCCTCCTATGACAGTTGAGTTGGGTAATTTTAACCCAGTTTCCAAGGCTATTACAGGGCATGTTTTCATCATAGTTTTCTCAGTGTTTCATATCTGCACATATTCAGGGAGGGATTTCTATAACTAGTTCTAGCTAGCTAGCAACCAATCTGGTTTAAGGGAAATTATTATAAAGGGGAAGCCTTGTCCATTTGAGATTTGAATTTTTAATCCTCTTCATTATCACCACTCCATATCCCTAAAAGATCTTATCCTAAACTGTGGAGACATCTCAGATGAAGAAGTCACAAAAGGGAGGTAAGGTGGTTAGAACTGAGCCTGTAGACATGAATCTATTCGAGGCAGAGCCTAAGGCCAGAGAAGTGTTTAAAAGGGTGGGATGCCTCTCTTTTTTCCCAAATATGCAAAGAGGTCATCCTGAGGTGATAAGGCATTTTTCCTTACATTTTGATGGAATAAAGACCAAGGCAGCGGACCTAGAATTTGAGGTGTCTGAGACCTCTATTTCAGCTGCTACAAGAATCCCTATCACAAGTGAGAGATGGTTTAAATCCATGGCCTTAGATGTAGCCTATGCCAAAGATTTCCTTAAGCCTAAACATCAATATGATAATATGACTAAAGGTGTGCCAAGGAATCATCTAATTGAGCAGTTTGACAGGATATTGAGGATCATTCAGAGGTAGTTTACATGTGAAGGGAGGTTCAATACACTAGGCCAATACCATATAAGGATTTTGTTGCATTTAAATGGAAAAATTGAAATGAACATTCCATACTATTTTCTAAGGAGCATAGGCAATATGTCAGACAGGGTTCAATCCAAGTCTAAGGCTATGGATACTAGCATCTTTCGCTCTGGATTGATTAGAATGTTGGTTTCTGAAGAGATGGGTAAGAAGGATATCTCATGGGAACATTTTGTTATTTATTCTCACTATAATTTTGATATAGAAACTACTCCTCATTCGCAGATAGCAAGCCCTTTACCATCCACCAGTGTTTCTAAAGCAGGTACTAGCAATAAGATAAAGTGCAGAGTTCCAATTCAAGATCGAGAGGCCATCAAGGAGCTTGAAAGAACTAAGGAGGAGGATTTTCATTCTCCTCAAAGAGATATTTCACCCCTTCCTCCACTAGAGTTAGAAGAAGCCCGACCCCCTCCTCCACCATAGTTATAAGAAGCCCCTTCTTCTACTAAAAATACAACAAAGAAAGGGAAGAATATACACTTCTCCTCATCTCCTTCAACAACCAACATCAAGGTTGGAAAGACTTTCAAAAGAGAATCAGCTCCTAAAGAGGTTGTTGAAGAACAGTCCCTACAAAAAGTCTCTATCCTAAAGAAGAAGAAAGAATAAATCCCTGTACAGAAGAAGAAAAATAAAGGCAAAGGAATCAAGAATCCTGATGAGATGGACAAAGTAATCCCTATGAAGCAAGAAGAGGAAACCATGAAAAATCCTGTTGAGACTATTCACATGACTGCTCCACCTGGTAGCCAGATGTTCAAAAGTCTAATGATGCAGGAGCATTGCCCACGTCAAGCGAGCCAACGTGAAAGCAGGAGACAACTGGACAAGCTAGCATAAATTCTTTTTGAATTTCACCATGAGATTATTGCGCAAGTCTTTAATGAAGACATTTATGAAAGCGCACTTTGTATAATGTAATGGACCTTGAGCGGATAGCTCTCATCCTTAGGTAGATGAGGCATTTAAGATAGTTAATGTAAAGTAGATAGAATATTTAATTCTAGATTTGATAGCTTTAGAGCACAAGAGGGAAACGGGATATAGACACCCTCCTTTGTACATTATATTATTATCAAAGGCATTCAGGAAGAGAAGAGCATGCAAAGAAGTGTATGAAGAACACCCATGTACAGACATTGAATTAATAGAAAAGTTGATTCAATTCCATGGTTGTGTTATTCTCTATGTATTGTTGATATGCTCATGAATGCTTGCTTCTCGTCATACATTTGCTTGTATATGCTGTGTATTTGATTTCATGGTTGAGTTGAAATATGTAAGATCAAGGAGTTAGTTTCAATTGTTTCTCTATATTAAACCAGAGTATTCCTACAAGGAGTGCAGTTGAATCGTCCGCAAGGAGTGCGCTGACAGAAGGGTTCAAGTAGAGAGAACTTTTGTTCTCAGTTTCCAGACGTGTAGATTTGGCACCGAAGCCATGCAAGGTGTGCGCAGTCTAGAAGAAGTCTTAGAGTTGCGATTCTGAGAAAAGGGGATTAAGATTGCTGCTGCAGGTGTGCGCAAAGTCGAAGAGCTTCAACACTTAGACGTTGTTGAAGATTTGCCATAAAGAGTGCATGCAAGAGTTTTTTCCTGAGAGATTTGAACTTGTGAAAGCTCAGGAGGGATAGACCTTCAAGTTCGTGAAGGGAAAAGTTAGAAGTTGTGCGTGAGTAGGTTGAAAGGAAGCGACATGGGTGATGAACGAATCTCGCGGAGAGGCATTTCTTGTTCATCGATTACATGAGAAAAGATAGACGGTCGGTATTCTCCGTGGAGAATCCGCGAGTTTCTGTGAGTCGTCAGAGCTCGAAAAGGTGCCAGGAAGTCACAGTGCAAACGCGGAGGAAGGTTCAAAGCTTAGAAGGCAAGAGACATTGATCGGGATTCACGAGGAGCATTGGTTCTACTCGTAGATCAGCATATCGGGAGTTTGGGAGTCGAGACTCCAAATTATTTCAACAGGGATCGCAAGATCGCGAGAAGCGAAGTCCTGGTGGGTTACATAAATAGTGTGGGCCATAGCAAGTGTGATGTGACAAATGACACGAGATATCGAGGGTTTTGGCGTCTCGGGCCTCGAGAGTCGAGGGAGGAATTAATTGATCTCTTGAGTGGTGAAGTCGCGAGGGAGCGAGACCGTGAGTGTCGGCATTTCAGCTTATCGTGTATCGGAGATTGGAAACCCAATTGTTTAGAGTTGCGAGTTGCGAGGCACGATAGAGCGAAGTCCCGACAGTGGAAGAAGAAAGTCAGCGGTTGACTGGCGCATCGGGTCTCGGGGGTTTGAGAACCTAGAGATTGATAGTGAACTCGCGAAGCTGCAAAGTTTCGATCCTCTGAGTGCAGAAAAGGGGATCGACTAATGAAGAATATGTGGGTAGACATTCCGATAGGGGAATAGAAGAACATTTACATTCTTTAGGCCGAAGAGGAAAGAAGGTCCTAGAGGAGGCGAACGTGCTCCGAGGAGTGCGTTTGTTGTCAAGTGGTATCAGAGTGGGAAATTCTTTGCTTTCTATAGAAAAGAAGGAGAATTCGCCATGCCACCGAGGAGATAGAGGCAGTCACCTGATCCAGAGGACAGGGAAGTACGGAGAAGAGGCAGGCCAACAGGAAATCCATAAATGGAGTGGCAGATGAGAGATCTCCGAGAAAGGCTTGAGGAGATGGAGACAACACAAAGACGCGGAGTTGGTGCAGGGGATCTTAGTGATTCCGAGGTTGAAGAGGAAGATGGACATGAAGAAGAGGTCACAATAGAGGATGCATCAACCGAGCGGTTGATCAAAGCCATCGCAAGGATGGGCATGAAGGCGAAAATGGATATTCCAGTCTATGAAGAGAATATGGATGCCGAGGAGCTACTAGATTGGATTAGAGCCCTCGACACATACTTCGATTATGAGAATATCGAAGAGGATAAGAAGGTCATACATGGGGTTACGCGCCTGAAAGGACATGCAGCCTTATGGTGGGACGAGCTACAAGCTGACAGACGCTACAAAGGCAAGCATAAGATCAAGAGTTGGGATCGAATGATCACGAAGATGAAGGTGAAGTTCATCCCAAGGGACTATCAAATAACTCTATTCAGGAGGATGTAGAACCTGAGACAGAAACTGATGACAGTGAAGGAATACACTGAAGAATTCTATCGACTGAACATCAGAGCAGGTCATCGGGAGAGAGATGATGAGAAAGTTTCTAGATATCTGAATGGTCTGAGATACAACATTCAGGATGAATTAAGCATGCTAACCATCCGAACGGTGGAAGATGCTTACCAATTAGCTTTGAAATCCGAAGAGAATATGAGTCGAAGGCAAGGACAGCGAGGGCGAGGCAAAATCCAACCAAGAGGCGAGGCAGTTGCCCAGGACAAATTCCAGAAGCCCAAAGAGGAATGGAGGAAACCTCAGGGTAAGGTTGGAAGAGGTGGAACCTCATAGAGGCAACCCCATGTTGAACCGAGAGGACAAAAAAATGATCAGCGAGGAGATTATGCTGACGCAAACACTTTTCCTCGTACTAGGGGTCGAGGTAGAGGAAGAGGTGGAGTAATCACATGCTTCACATGTGGAAAGAATGGCCACAAGTCATATGAGTGTCCAAAGAAAAATAAGGATGTAGGGGAAACTCACATCACGGAAGTGCAGAGGCGTGATGTTGAGACTGAAGACGCAGAAGGCGGAAGATCGCTTACGATGCGCAAAGTCCTTTTGACACCCAAGAAGGAGGTGGAAAGCTCAATGCAAAGGACCAGACTGTTCATAATAGCTTGCAAGACCAAGGACAGGGTATGCAAGGTTATTGTAGATAGTGGTAGCACGGATAATCTCGTATCCATAGAGATGGTAGAGAAACTGGAGCTGGAGATGACTGATCATCCCAGTCCATACAGAGTTTCGTGGCTACAGAAAGGACACCAGGTAACTGTTACTAAACAATGCTTGGTCGAATTCAAAATAGGGGGGTATAATGATAAGATCTTGTGTGATGTTATTCCCATGGATGTATGTCATCTATTGTTGGGTAGACCATGGAAATACGATCGAAATGTGATTCATGATGGGAGAATGAACACGTATACTCTGGAGAAAAAAGGGAGAACCCATATGTTTCTTTCGATAAAGGATAAGGAGGTGAATCCGGAAGTAAGCAATACAATACTTCTCATGAGTGGGAAGGAACTTATTTCAGAAATGGAGAATAAAGAAGATCCACAATTCTTTGTGGTCAGGAAGCCAAGAATTGTTCTCACCAGCACAAGAGTGGACGATTTGCCAGAAGAAATTCAGGAACTGCTGGAGGAGTTCGCTGACATCATAGTGGACGAATTACCTCATTCATTGCCACCGATGAGAAGTGTGAGCCATCACATAGACCTCGTACCAGGATCTAGTTTTCCGAATAAATCCGCATATAGGTTGATGTCGCAAGAAAATGAGGAATTCAAAAGACAAGTCCAAGATTTGATGGACAAAGGATTGGTCAGAGAGAGTTTGAGTCCATGTGTTGTTCCAACAGTGCTCAGTCCGAAGAAAGACAGAGGCTGGAGGATGTGTACCGACTCAAGAGCAATCAATAAAATAACCATCAGGTACAGGTTTCCACTACCGAGAATGGATGATCTGATGGATTGCCTGAGTGGGGCAAAATATTTTTCAAAGATAGACTTGAAAAGCGGATACCACCAGATTCGCATGACGGAAGGCGATGAGTGGAATACAGCCTTCAAAACAAATGAAGGGTTATATGAATGGCTAGTCATGCCATTTGGTTTGACGAACACGCCAAGTACTTTTATGAGGCTGATGAATGAAGTCCCTGAGGGAGTTCATCAGGAAATTTGTCATTGTTTATTTGGACGATATACTGATTTACAGTAAGTCAGAGGCTGAACATCTGAAGCATTTGGCCATTGTGATGAGAAAATTACAGTAGGAGAAGTTGTTGATAAACATGAAGAAGTCCTCATTTATGAAGATAGAGTTCATTTACTTAGGTTTTGTTATTTCGGCTAATGAGTTGAGGATGGATCCCGATAAGGTGGAAGTGATCAAGAATTGGCCATCACCGAGAAATATTTTCGAGGTGAGAAGTTTCCATGGGTTGGCTAATTTCTACAGAAAGTTCATCAGGAATTTCAGTGGAATTAGCGCAGTGATGATGGACACAGTAAAGAAGCGGCATAAGCCTTTTCATTGGACAACAGAGGCTGAGAAGAGCTTCAATCTGTTGAAGCAAAAGATCACAGAGAAACCAGTTTTGGTGTTGCCGGATTTCAAGAAAACATTTCAGGTGAAATGTGATGCCAGTGGATATGCCATAGGAGCAGTCTTGAGTCAGGAAGACAGGCCAGTTGCATATTTCAGTGAGAAGTTGGATGAAGCAAAGATGAAATACTCCACGTATGATAAGGAATTTTATGCTATCATACAGGCATTGAAGAAGTGGAGGCATTACTTGATCCCAAAAGAATTTGTATTGTACAGTGATAATCATGCATTACAGTTTGTGACTCAATAGGAGAAGTTGAATCAGAAACATGCAAAATGGGTAGAGTATATGCAAAATTTCACATTTGTGATAAAACACATTTCGGGTACTGTTAACAAAGTGGCTGATGCTTTGAGCAGGAAATGTTTGTTGCTGCAGGAGTTCCGAGTCAAAACATTGGGTTTTGAAAATCTCAGGGACATGTACACCGGAGATGCAGATTTTGGAGAGGCGTATGAAGAAGCTGAGAATCCAATTCTCAGAGATCGAAGACCTTGGATAGATTATATGATCCAGGTAGGATTGTTGTTCAGAGGCAATCAACTGTGTATTCCGAAATGCTCCATGAGGGAGAACTTGTTAAAAGAGAAGCACAGTGGCAGATTGGCCGGACATTTCGGTCATGATAAAACATTCGCGAAGCTGAGCGAGTCATATTTTTGTCTAGGGATGCGTGCAAATGTCAAACAGTTTGTTGACAGATGTCATATTTGTCAGCATTCAAAAGGGAGAAAGCAGAACGCGGGTTTTTATCAGTCATTGCCCATACTGGAGAGGCCATGGGAGGCGATTAGCATTGATTTCATATTGGGATTGTCGAGGACACAAAGAGGTGTTGATTCGATCTTTGTGGTCATGGACAAATTTTCAAAGATGACACATTTCATTCCATGCCAGAAGACCAGCTATGCAACGCACATCGCAAATATGTTTTTTAAAGAGATCGTTAGACTTCATGGATTGCCGAAAAGCATAGTTTCGGATAGGGATACTAAATTCATAGGGCATTTTTGGAGGACGCTACGGAAGAAGCTAGGAACTAACTTGGCGTTTAGTTCTTCTTATCATCCTCAGACGGATGGACAAACAAAAGTGGTAAATAGGAGTCTGGGAGATTTATTGAGAAGCTTGGTGACAGAGCACCATAACAGCTGGGATAACGCATTACTGTAGGCAGAGTTCGCGTATAATGATTCAGTGAATCAGAGTACAGGTAGAAGTCCATTTCAGGTTGTATATGGGATGCAGCCGAGAGGAGTTTCTGAATTGCGAGATTCAGAACAGAGTGCGACTAGCAGTGCTAGTGCAGAAGAATTCGTTGAGGCAATGAGAGAACTTCACGACAGAGTGAAGCAACGACTGATGGATTCAAATCGGGAATATAAGCGCAGGGAAGATCAGCATCGGAGACAACTTCAGTTAGAAGTTGGTGATCTAGTTCTGGCGCACCTGAGTAAAAGGTTCCCAAGGGGAACATACAATAAGCTGAAGATGAAGAAAATCGGGCTATGCTGAGTCCTGAAAATGTTTGGAGAGAATGCTTATGAGATTGAGTTGCCGGATGGCATCGGGATATCTCCGATATTCAATATCGCAGATTTCTACCCATATAGAGATAGATAAGAAGAGACTGGAACTGAAGGATCATTGATCCAGTGGATGAAGAAATTACCAGTAGCAGAAAAACCACAGATGGAATGCATACTGGACAAGTGAGTGGGTAAGAAGACCAGAAGAAAAGAATACTTCGAGTATCTGGTCAAGTGGAAGAATCACCCAGTGGAGGATGCCAGCTGGGAGAGCGAAGCAGAAATACAGAAGCATGGACAGACCATGCAGGAGCTCATGGACAGGAGCCCATGAAAATTTTCAAGTGAGGGAGTATGATGCAGGAGCATCGCCCACGTCAAGCGAGCCAGCATGGAAGTGGGAGACAGTTGGACAAGCCAGCATAAATTCTTTTTTAATTTCACCGTGAGATTATTGCACAAGTCTTTAATGAAGACATTTATGAAAGCGCACTTTGTATATTGTAATGGACCTTGAGCGGATATCTCTCGTTCTTAGGTCGATGAGGCATTTAAGATAGTTAATGTAAAGTAGATAGAATATTTAATTCTAGATTTGATAGCTTTAGAGCACAAGAGGGAAACGAGATATAGACACCCTCCTTTGTACATTATATTATTATCAAAGGCATTCAAGAAGAAAAGAGCATGCAAAGAAGTGTATGAAGAACACCCGTGTATAGAAATTGAATTAATAGAAAAGCTGATTCAATTCCATGGTTGTGTTATTCTCTATGTATTGTTGATATGCTCATGAATGCTTGCTTCTCTTCATACATTTGCTTGTATATGTTGTGTATGTGATTTCATGGTTGAGTTGAAATATGTGAGATTAAGGAGTTAGTTTAAATTGTTTCTCTATATTGAACCAGATTATTCCTGCAAGGAGTGCAGCTGAATCGTCCGCAAGGAGTGCGTTGACAGAAGGGTTCAAGGAGAGAGAACTTTTGTTCTCAGTTTCTAGAAGTGCAGATTTGGCACCGGAGCCATGGAAGGTGTGTATAGGCTAGAAGAAGTCTCAGAGTTGTGATTCTGAGCAAAGGGGATTAAGACTGCTGCTGCAGGTGTGCGTAGAGTCGAAGAGCTTCAACACTTAGACGTTGTTGAAGATTTTCCATAAGGAGTGCATGCAAGAGTTTTTTCCTGAGAGATTTGAACTTGTGAAAGCTCAGGAGGGATAGACCTTGAAGTTCATGAAGGGAAAAGTTAGAATTTGTGCATGAGTAGGTTGAAAGGAAGTGATGTGGGTGACGAACGAGTCTCGCGGAGAGGCATTTCTTGTTCGTCGATTGCATGAGAAAAGATAGACGGTCGGTATTCTCCATGGAGAATCCGTGAGTTTCTGTGAGTCGTCAGATCTCGCATAGGTGCCAGGAAGTCACAGTGCAAGCGTGGAGGAAGGTTCGAAGCTTAGAAGGCAAGAGTCGTTGATCGGGATTCACGAGGAGCGTTGGTTCTACTCGTAGATCGACATATCGGGAGTTTGGGAGTTGAGACTCCAAATTATTTCAATGGGGATCACGAGATCGCGAGAAGCGAAGTCCCGATGGGTTACGTAAATAGTGTGGGCCATAGCAAGGGTGATGTGAAAAATGACACAATATATCAAGGGTTTCGGCATCTCGGGCCTCGGGAGTCGAGGGAGGAATTAATTGATCTCGCGAGTGGCGAAGTCGCGAGGGAGGGAGACCGCGAGTGTCGGCATTTCGGCTTATCGCGTATCGGAGATTGGAAACCTAATTGTTTAGAGTCGTGAGTTGCGAGGCACGATAGAACGAAGTCCCGATAGCAGAAGAAGAAAGTCAGCGGTTGACTGGCACATCGGGTCTCGGGGGTTTGAGAACCTAGAGATTGATAGTGAACTCGCAAAGCCGCAAAGTTCCGATCCTCCGAGTGCAGAAAAGAGGATTGAATAAAGAAGAATCTGTGGGTAGACATTCCGATAGGGGAATAGAATAACATTTACGTTCTTCGGGCTGAAGAGGAAAGAAGGTCCTAGAGGAGGCGGACGTGCTCCGAGGAGTGCGTTTGCTGTCAACTAATCAGGCAACTCAAGGATGCTAGGAAGGAGGTGGCTCATTTGAAGGTAGATGCCATGTCTGACAGAGTTAAGATGAAAGAAATCATGGATGGCTACAACCACACTCTTGACCTAGCAAGGTTCACAACAAGAAAGGCCCAACCTCTCCATAAGTAGCTCAAAAAACTTTATAGGAAGAACAAAGACTTTCAGTCTCATAACAGAAGTCTCAAAGAAGAGTTGCAACATTTCCAAGATGAAATGGCTCAAAGGACATTACAGGTATTGGTTGAAGCTGCTATTGAAAAGGAGAAACCAGTATCCAAGGAGAGCATAGATCTAATGAAGAAGCATGGCACTACTAAAGGGAAGAAGCCTATTGTGCCAAAGGGAAGTCCTCCTTCTCTGAGAAGGAGTGTTAGGATAATGAAGTAACTAGTGAAAGTTGAGCTCCATTTTTGAAGATGACCCCTTTTTGCAAAGATACGAAATTGAGGGAACACTACATCTACCACCTATATAGGATATACAGACTTCTAGTACTTACTGTTCAGATTTTTCAGTTCTCACAAAGAATTAATCCCTTCAACAGTAGTAGCGCAGACATTCTTTAGCGCTATGGCACTACGGAATAGTCTATTTTGATGTTCCACCAGTCTGCTACCTATAACGCTACCGAAATGCCTAATACTAATGGCGTTGCTAATATCCAAGGTTTCTACCCATTCTGCACATGTTCAAGTGAAGGTGTTGTGAATTGTGATGGCGCTACTGAACGTTTGACAGGATACACATACGTGCACTACCAAAATTTTGACAAGATATATAGGAGGGTGCTACCGAAATTCCGGTAGAAACTGAATCCTACATAGAGACACACCAATATGGCTCTACCAAAATTCACTGCCGAAATTTTGGCAGAGACTGAATTTTTCATAGAAGACATGAAGGCTTGATGCTACCTTTTCTACTTGCCTATTTTTGAGGTTGCGCTACATTTTCACATGAAATTTGGTAAAGGTGCTACAAATTGCACTACTTAGAGTGCTACCAAATGATGCTACCAACATATACCAGGAATCAAGGAGAGTCGAGCTAGCATATTTATGAATAGCTGATGATGGGGATAATTACAGAGACAACAACTGTCAGCGTGATAACATCTACATGCCCATGAAGGACACTTGGCAAGCAAGGAGTTGTGCACCAAAGGGGGATCAATTTAGTTCAAAGATTGGTTGGATCAATAACCAACATTTTCCCATTTTATAGAATAAGTTGTTAGTTAAGTTGTTAGATGAAATAACTTCTTAGATATTTTCATGGGAAAAAGGCCAATTCACACCCCCAGTGGTTTCCTCCTTTTTTGTTATAAATAGATAGATGAAATGATTTAGTAGGTTCGAATGGTTGATAGGCTCCCTTGTAATGTAATATTTTGATGAAGTTATTGTGAACTATTTATGTACTTGATTTGAGACATCTTGGTTAATAGAAATCAACTTCTTATTCTAGCTTATTTGCTTCTGATGCTAAAGTGTTCATGCTTTGAATGATTCACATGAATTTTTCTAGTGATATTATGATGTATGTTTGATTATAATATTATTATGATGTTTCTTTAGTGTCCTTAAACTTTGAACTCAAGAAGATCTTGTGTTAACAGTTTTTCTTCCTTAGGTTGTCTGTAGACCTGATGTTTACAACAACCTCTACATCCCTCTCACCAAAGTCTTCTCTCTGTTCACATTTACTCCCACTTACTGATTGAATTTAGTCAAGACCTTGATTTTGCATGCATGCTAGCCCTGATTTCTAAGTTGGAACATTATCATCTTCAGTCTTATCCATTTGACCCCTCAAAAAAATCTTTTACATCTGCATATAACCTAATGGCAACACTTCCGGGGAATGATTTGAAGATATTTCCCTGGGATTGAATGACAAAGCCTACTAGTTTTGAAGGTGCATTGGAACTTAGTTCTTGAAGATTACAAATTGCACCTGGTGACTCCATTGTTTCATCTCTGGCGCCTAAAGGCAGACATACGAGATCAAATCCACAACTACCTTTGGTTCCACCTGAGGTTGACCTAGAGAAGATCATCAAGAAGGGAAAATCTTCTCAAGATTTTTTTTTTGTTGTTGCTACAAGTGCTTCTGGTCAGTTGCCTGATTCCACTCTTAATACTCTAGTTTTTATATCAAGTGATCCTTCTTTAACTTCTGCTGAAGTATCTAAGAATCTTGATTTAAAAAAAATTCCTATTGAATACTCCCCTTTTGAAACTGATTTGAAAGAATAAAGATTTGAAATTATTTCTTCCCCTAACATTGTAAAGTGGTTCAGTCTTGAGAGTCTTGAATATTTTCCTACTTTAGGCTTTTCTACCCCTCTTCTTGTTAAAATTTCTACTGCCAAAGAAAATGAAACCTCATCACCTTTACAAACTTTACCATCTTATTCCAACACTCAGCCTTCTACTATGAAAACTGAAATTTCCCCTTCATACATTCCTTTTCTCCTAAACTTCACACAATAAAGTTCCCTTCTCCTCCTTGTTGACCAATAGTTCAAAATCCAATGGCAGGTGATAACCCCCCTACAAATAGGATGGATTCCATAGTGCCTACAAGATATTCCCCTCTTGTCTTACCTCTGCCAGTGAATGCTCTTCCTCCTGGAGATTATTTAAAATACATGCCCAAATTCATGGGAGAAGAATATATAACCACTAAAGAACATCTTGTTGCCTTTTACAGCTGTGAAAACAATCAAAACATTGAAAATGAGGATGTGTGGATGAGAGTCTTCATCCAAATCCTTTTTGGTGAGGCTAGGAAGTGGTTTAGGGGTTTGGCCCCTAGATCCATTATTAGCATTGAGGTGCTAGATGAGGCCTTTTTGAGTCATTGGGGGGACAAAAAGGAATTCTTGTACTATATCACTGAATTTGGATCCCTAAAAAGGAAAGAGGGAGAGTCTGTCTCTGACTTCTCTAAAAGATTCAAAAAAATGTACAATAAGATTCTTGATGAGTTAAAACCCATAGAAACCTATGCAAAAATCACTTATGTTGGTTCCTTTGACCCTGAGTTTTTCCTTATACTGAGAGAAAGAAGATCAACCTCCTTAGCCCATAGGCAATATGCAGTCTTGGAGGTAGAATCCAACATAGTGGAATTTGATAAACTTAGGGGAAAATCTAATAGAGATAGGAGAAAAAATAGTGTTGAAGCTTCAACTTCTGACTCCCTTGTTGTCCACTCTCAAGTAGATAAACTTGCTAAATTAGTAAAATACCTTTCTACTGAGATTGAGAAGTTAAAACTGGAAGGAAAACAAATCTACATAAATACTCAAAATATTGATAACAGAGGTAACTTCAGGAGACCAAATAACGCTCCCAAAGATCCTAGAAACATAGAGAGAGATGATTGAAAGGTGAAAAATCCCTTACAAAACAAACTGGTTGCTAATGAAGGAGGAGAGGAGGAAGAAGTTGATCCATAGATTCATTGCTTAGGTGACACATCCCCATCCCGTCACTTGACTCAATATGCATATGAGAAATCCTTGATGGATATTCAAATAAATGAATTAAGTAAGGGAGAGAAAGAAAAAGAAAATCCTAATAGATATAATCTAAGATCTAAAAAGAATGAGGAAAAAACTGATGCTTCTAATTAGCCTGCTCAAAAAGAAAATTATGCCAAGGCTGTGACAGTTAGCAGTAAAGAAAAAGACACTCAACATCCCCAAGTTTTGGTCAAAAATACTACCCCTGAAACCAAAGAGATGCTGAAGTCTTCATCTTCCTTCAGCTTTGAGAATGAGATCCAAAACATCAATATCCCTGTACCTTTTTTGGAATTGATAAAGAATTAAGAATATAAAAAATATCTCTCCAAAATGTTATAGCCCGAAGCCTCTCCAAGTGCCACTAATTTAGTAAATCTGCAAGATGAAAAACCAACACTTATCTTGGACCCATTGATACAAGATAGAGATGATTCATCCCCTCCTTTCTATACATCACTAAATATACATGATAAGGTGCTGCATAATTGTTTTATGGATTCAGGGGCATCCCACAATCTCATGTCGAAAACTGTTATGGATGAACTTGGGTTAGAAATCACAAATACCTACCATGACTTATATTCTTTTGACTCCAGAAAAGTGAAGTGTCTTGGGGTCATTAAGGATATAGTTGTGACCTTATTTCAACTTCCCATGAAAAGCGTAGTCATGGATATCGTGGTCGCTGATGTTCCCCCCAAGTTCGGCATGATCTTGTCAATATCTTGGATAAAAAGACTTGGGGGAGCCTTGTATATGGATCTCTCATATGCTACCATTCCTGTGTTTGGGGGAGACCATAGAAGACTTTACAGGGAAGCTTAGTTGGCCTACATTATTATTGATGAAGAAAACCCCGTAAATCATCCTATTTTTCCTATTGATACTAATTTGGGATCCAACATATTGTAGCTCACCGATACCCCTAAAACTCCTCTTAAAATCTGAAAACAAACTGTTACCTTTTGCGAAGATTCCCCTCCAAACACCTCTATTTGGAATATGTTCTTTGATGGAGCCTCTTCTAGGGATGGTGTTGGTGTTGGAGTGGTATTTGTTTCACCTGCTCAAGAGACTATATTTCTGTCATACAAGATAGAATTTGAAACTACTAATAATGTGGCAGAATATGAAGCTCTTGTATTGGGATTGAGGGCTGCTAAAGACATGGGGATAGAAGAGATATTAGTATTTGGGGATGCTGAATTGATCGTCCATCAAATAAAAAATATTTACCAGACTAAGCACCCTAGGCTCAAGTCTTATAGAAATGAAGCGTGGGACTTGGTGGACATATTTTTCTCATCTTTTAACATTTCATTTATTCCTAGAGAAGAGAATACCATGGTTGATAGTTTGGTTGTATCATCAAAAAATTTCATAGTCCCCTTACGACCTAAACTCAAGTATTATGTAGAAGTCAAATACAAGCCTTCTATACTAGACAATGTCAAATATTGGAAGGTGTTTGAAGATGATCTAGAACTTAAAAAATTCTTCGAGACTGTTGATGAGTTTTTTTCATTACACATTGATCAGGATCATGATTATGAAATTAACCCTCATTCTGATGTTTTCCTTAATAAAATTGCTAATCATCATATTGTGCAGCTACCTAGAAACCACATTCCAAAAGGAATAGTTCCTTTGGAAAGATTATTTGACGGAAATGATGTGTCAGTAAAGGGGAAAGGGTCCACTGATGATGTTGATATAACCGAGTGCAATTTGGGCACAAAAAATGATCCAAAATATGTGAAGTTGTCAAGCATCCTATCAAGAGAGAAAAGGAAAGAATATAATGAGTTGTTAAATTAATTTTCTGATGTATTCACTTGGAATTATGAAGATATCATAACTTATGACACTAGCATTATAGAGCACAAGATCCCATTAAAGGAAGAGACCAAACCCTTCAGGAAAAAGTTGAGGGAAATAAATCCTATGTTGTTGCCTGTCATGGAGAAAGAAGTGAAAAAGAATTTAGATGCTAAAATTATTATTCCTTTGAGGTATTCTGAATGGGTGGCCAACTTGGTCCTAGTGAGGAAAAAGAATGGAGAAATCAGACTTTCTGTCGTTTTCCAGAATCTGAACAGAAGTTCTAAAAAGGATAATCACCCTTTTCCCAAGATGGAGCACATATTACAGAGGGTGACGAGTGCAGCCAAGATGTCCATGATTGATAGTTTTTTTGGCTACAATCATATCTTTGTTTTTATAGAATATAGAAAGAAGACGACCTTTACCACTCCTTGGGGTACATTCATGTACACTAAGATGCTCTTTGGTTTGATGGATGCAAGGGAGACCTTTCAAAGAGCTATGGACATAGAATTTATTGGAGAGAAGGACAAGTTTGTTTTTATCTATTTATATGACATAACAATGTTCTCTCAATCTGATAAAGAGCACTATGATCATTTAAAAAAGGTTTTCTTGAAATGCAGAAAATTTGGTCTCTTTGAATCCAAAACAATCATTGTTTTCCATGAAGGAGGGAAAATTATTGGGGCATATTGTGTCAGCTAAAGGGGTAAGGATTGATTCAAGTAGGGTTGAATCTATCCAAACCTTGTCACTTCCTAGATCCAGAAAGGAGGTTCAATCCTTTTTGGGAAAAAATAATTTTTTGAGAAGGTTTGTTTCAAATTTTGTTGAGTTGGTCAAATATATCACAGCCATGTTGAGAAAAGGTAATGAAATCAAATGTATTGTTGAGTCTCGTAATTATTTTGATCAGAGAAAGAAAGCCTTGACTTAATCCCTGGTCCTTATCAGGCCAGATTACTCCAAGGATTTTCTTATTTTTTTCTTTCGCTTCATTTGATACATTAGAATATGTTTTATTGCAGAAGAACGTTGAAGGCTTAGAGCAGCCCATTGATTTTTTCAGCAGGGCATTGAGAGATGTTGAATTAAAATATGACATCATGGATAAGTAGGCCTATGCATTGGTTAAATATCTAAAGTCTTTTAGATTTTATGTGTTGCATTCAAGAGTCATTGCTTATGTCCCATCAGCTTCTATAAAGGAAATTATTATTCAGCCTGATATAGATGGAAAAAGGAGCAAGTAAATTGCTAAAATCATTGAATTTGATCTTGAGATTAAGCCTACCAAATTGGTTAAAGGCCAGGGTTTAGCCAAGGTGTTGGTTGAATAAAATTGCTCAGCCTTGGGGGTAAATTTCATCAACACATGGTCAGAAAATCAATAGGCTGAATTGATTCACAAAGGTTCTCAAGTCACCCCTACATTGGTAGATTGAAGTTGGTACAAGGACATTATATTTTTCCTATAGAAATTACAACCTCCAGATGGTATGGAAAAGAACAAGGTGAGAGTCTTAAAACTAAAATCAATCAAATACTACATTATTGATCAAGTCTTGTATTGGAAAGAACCATTTGGAGTGATTTTGAGATGCCTAGATCCACAAGAAGCCCACAAAATTATGTTTGATTTTCATGACAATTTATGTCGGGGGCATCATTTTTGGAGAACCACGACATACAAAATTCTCAGGGCTAGGTACTTCTAGCCTATTCTATTCACCGATGTTTGTGCCAAGATCAGATCATGTGTTAAGTGTCATAAATTCTATGGAAAACAGCAGCTCAAGTCTTTTCAATTAAAACCTGTGGTAGCTTCGTGACCCTTTTAGCAGTGGGGCCTAGATTTTATTGGGGAAATTCATCCTACTTCTAGTGGTCAACATAGATGGATCTTGACTGCTACAGATCACTTTACTAAGTGGATAGAAGTTATCCCTACAAGGAATGCTTCCCACAAAGTGATCATTTGTTTCCTTGAGGACATTATGGCAAGGTTTGGGTGTCCGAACAGAATTGTCACTGATAATGATGCATCTTTCAAGGCTGAACCATTGATTCAATTTTGCAAACAGTTTGGAATCACATTGGTTCACTCTACCCCTTACTACCCCCAAGGTAATGGTCTTGCAGAGTCCTCTAAAACAATCCTTATAAATATCATTAAAAAGTTGTTAGAGGACAACAAAAAATCACGGGACTCAAAACTTAAGTTTGCTTTATGGGCTGACAGAGTGACAACAAAAATTTCCCTGGGCCTTTCTCCTTTCCAGTTGGTGCATGGAGTTGAGGCCATTTTTCCTTCTCAGCTTGCCTTGCCTGTGGTGAAATTCTTCCAAGATTACCAAGGGGAGCCAGATCATATGATCAGAAGGATTCAACAATTGGTTGAAGTGTAGCAAACTTAGGAGAAGCTTATAGATAAAGCACACGATCATCAACAGAAGATCAAGAAATCTTTTGAGAGGAAAGTGAATAAAGAGGATTTTCAAGTGGGTGATTTGGTGCTCGAGTGGGATGCACCAAAGAAAGATAAAGGAAAGCACGGTAAATTTGAATATCTATGGATCAATCCCTTCAAAATGTCTGGGATATTCTCTAATAACACTTTCAAGTTGCAGAATATGGAGGATGAAGAAGTTTTTGGTGGCCCTGTCAATGGGCATTTTCTGAAAAAGTACTTTTCTTGAGCCATCAGTGGATTTTCATGCCATTGTAAATATCATCTTTCTTTTATTTTTGTTTTAATAAATAACCCCATAGCCCTAGGATAAGGCACTGAATCTACTCATACTTAGCAAACCGCAGGGGGCATGCCATCCCCTGTGGAGCCAATGTTATCACACTAAGTTGCCTTGGGTCTTTATCCTTTAGTTTCATCCTTTCCTAGGCCTTTAGATTTTAATTTTTTTATTTGTCCTTTTAAAAGTTTGTTTTCTTAATTTCCCTTGATAAATAAAATCTTAAGTCATGACTTGTATTTTTATCCTCACACAAATCATTGAATCAAGATTATTTTTTATGGCCTATCTTTTGATCCCCTCCATGACTTGACACTAGTATCGACTCACTCCACGATCATCTTGACTTGACTTACCACTTTCCTCACTCATTCCCTCATAACCTTGCCTTGTTGTCCCTTTTGTACTCTGCTTACTAGTCAAATCATTTTTTGAAAGGGAGTGTTGGCAACTCATCAGGAGTTTCCGTAGCGCACTTCTTGTCCATCATTTTCTACCATGATTTATGATTACAATGTTGATGTCATCTCTTCCTTATTTTCAGAACCAGGGGTGGTTGAAATATTCTTTCAAGATCTCATATTTATGAGCTCTGATAACGGTTTTTGAAATTTGAAAAAAAAACTCAAATTGTTGCGCTGTGCAAATTACAACTTTTGACCAGTTGGCAATAGTGCTACCAGATCTGATGCTGAGGTGGATTCAGAGGATGCGTTTCTCATGAATTCTTCCTGAGATCTTTTTGAGGCCTCGAATTGACTTTATTCCACAGGTATTATGTGTTTTCTTCCTCTGCACATCAATTTCAAGGAGAATTAGTCTTAGAATTTTGGCTATCGGGCCTGCATAGTTGGAGGAGATATTTCCTCATGCCATCCTATTAGTTTCTTCCTTCCTTTCAAATCTGTAGATCTCATTACCTGCCTATTGAGTTTGATATATCTTCCCATCACTACCATTGAGCTCACAGTATCCAAACATATCCTATCCTCTACATGCGCGATGTGCTACCTAGAGACGCTACTCAAGATACATTATTTCTCCCCTGCCTCCTCTGACAGTTGAGTTGGGTAATTTTAACCCAGTTTCCAATACTATTACAGAGTATTTTTTCATCATATTTTTCTCAGTGGTTCATATCTTCACATATTTAGGGAGGGATTTCTATATCCAGTTCTAGCTAGCTAGCAACCAGTCTGGTTTAAGGGAAATTCTTGTAAAGGGGTAGCCTTGTCCTTTTGAGCATTGAATTTTGAATCCTCCTGGTTATCACCACTCCATAGCCCTAAAAGATCTTATACTAAACTATGGATACTCCTTAGATGAAGAAGTCATGCAAGGGAGGTAAGGTGGTTAGAATTGAGCCTGTAGACATACATTTATTCGAGGTAGATCCCATGGCCAGATAATTTTTTCAAAGGGTGAGATGCCTCTCTTTCTGCCAAAATATGAAAAGAGAACATCCTGAGGTGCCAAGGTAGTTTTCCTTACATTTTGATGGCCTAAAGACCAAGGTATGGGACCTATAATTTGAGGTGTTTGAGACCTCTATTTCAGTTGCTATAGGAATCCCTATCATAGGTGAGATATGGTTTAAATCCATGGCCTTAGATACAGCCTATGCCAAATATTTCCTTAAGACTAAACATCAAGATGATAATATGACTAAAGGTGTGTCAAGGAATCATCTGATTGAGTAGCTCGACAGGATATTGAGGATCATTTAGAGGTATTATACGTGTGAAGGGAGGTTCAATACACTATACCAGTACCATATAAGGCTTCTACTACATTTTACTGGAAAAATTGAAATGAACATTCCCTACTATTTTCTAAGGAGCATAGACAAGATGTTAGACAAGGTTCAATCCAAGTCTAAGGCTATGGATACTAGCATCTTTCACTATGGATTGATTAGAATGTTGGCTTATGAAGAGTTGGGTAAGAAGGATATCTCATGGGAACATTTTGTTATTGATTCTCACTTTAAGTTTGATATAGAAGCTACTCCTTAATCGTAGATAGCAATCCCTTTACCATCCACCAGTGTTTCTAAAGAAGGTACTAGAAAGAAGAAAAAGAGGAGAGTTCATGTTCAATATCAAGAGGCCATCAAGGAGGTTGCAGGAACTAAGGAGGAGGCTTGTCATTCTCCACAGAGAGAGCTTTCACCCCCTCCTCCACCAGAGTTAGAAGAAGCCCCTTCTTCTACTAAAACTACATCAAAGAAAGGGAAGAAGCTACACTTCTCTTCATCTCCTTCAACAGCCTCATCAAGGTCAAAAATCCTTTCACAAGATAATCACCTCCTAAAGAGTCTATTGAAGAACAATCCCTACCAAAAGTCTCTATCCTACAGAATAAGAAAGAAGAAATTTATGTACAGAAGAAGAAATATAAAGGTGAAGGCATCAAGACACCTAATGAGATAGACAAAGTAATCCCTATGTAGCAGGAAGAGGAAACCATGAAAAACCATGTTGAGACTGTTCACATCACTACTCCACCTAGAAGCCAGATGTTCAAAAGACTAATCAGGAAACTCAAGGATGCTAGGAAGGAGGTGGCTCATTTGAAAGAAGATGCCATGTCTGACAGAGTTAATATGAAAGAACTCATGGATGGCTACAACCACACTCTTGACCTAGCAAGGTTTGCAGCAAGAAAGGCCCAACCTCTCCATAGGTAGTTCAAAATAATTTATGGGCAGAATAGAGACTTTCAGTCTCAGAACAGAAGGCTCAAAGCAGAGTTGCAACATTTCCAGGATGAAATGGCTTAAAGGAACTTGCAGGTATTGGTTGAAGTTGCTATTGAAAAGGAGAAACCAGCAGCCAAGGAGAGCATAGATCTAGTGAAAATCCCTATCACTGTTGAAGGGAAGAATCATGTTGTGTGAAAGGGAAGTCCTCCTTCTTTGAGAAGGAGTGTTAGGTTAATGAAGCAACTAGTGAAAGGTGAGCTCCATTTTTTAAGATGACCCCATTTTGCAAAGATAAGAAATTGAGGAAACACTACATCTGCCACCTATACAGGCTATACAGACTTCTAGTACTTACTGTTCATAGTTTTGGGTTTTCACAAAGAATTAATCCCTTCAACAGTAGTACCGTAGAAATTATGTAGCACTATGGTGCTATGGAATAGTCTATTTTGATGTTCCATGAGTATGCTACCTATAATGTTGTCGAATCACCTAAGACTAATGGTGCTGCTAATACCTGAGGTTGCTACCCATTCTTCACATGTTCAAGTGAAGGTGTTGTGAATTGTGATGGCGCTACTGAAAGTTTGACAGGATACACAAACGAGTACTACCATAATTTTGATAGGATATACTGGAGGGAACTACTAAAATTATGGAAAAAACTAAATTCTACACAGAGACACACCAGGATGGCGCTACCAAAATTTGCTACCAAAATTTTGGCAGAGACTGAATTTTGTACAGAAGACATGAAGGCTTGGTGCTACCTTTTATACTTTCCTATTTTTGAGGTTGTGCTACAGTTTCACATGAAATTTGGTAAAGGCTTCTCAAAGTACACTACTCAGGGTACTACCAAATGATGCTACCAACAGATACCAGGAATAAAGGAGAGTCAAGCCAGCATCTTTATGAATAGCTGATGATGGGGATAATTGCAGAGACATCAACTATCAGCGTGATAACATCCACATTCCCCTGAAGGACACTTGACAAGCAAGGAGTTTCACACCAAAGGGGTATCAAGTCAGTTCAAAGATTGGTTGGATCAGTGACCAACATTTTCCCATTTTATAGCATAAGTTGTTAGTTAATTTGTTAGATGAAATGACTTCTTAGATATTTTCATGAGAAGAAGAGCAACTCACACCCACAATTGTTTCCTCCTTTTTTGTTATAAATAGATAGATGAAATTCTTTAGTAGGTTCAAATGGTTGAGCTAGGCTCCATTATACTATATAATAATTTTGATGAAGTTACTGTGACCTGGTTATGTACTTGATTTGAGACATCTTGGTTAATAGAAATCAACTTCTTATTCCAGCTTATTTACTTCTGATGCTAAAGTGTTCATGCTTTGAATGATTCACATGAATTGTTGTGGTCATATTATGATGTATGTTTGATTATAATATTATTATGATGTTTCTTTAGTGTCCTTAAACTTTGAACTCAAGAATATCTTGTGTTAAGAGTTTTTATTCCTTAGGTTGTCTGGAGACCTGATGTTTACAACAACCTCTACATCCCTCTCACTAAAGTCTTCACTCTGTTCACCTTTACTCCCACTTACTGATTGAAGTTAGAGAAGACCTTGATTTCTCATGCATGCTAGCCCTAATTTCTGAGTTGGAACATTATCATCTTGAGTCTTATCCATTTGACCCCTCAAAAAACTCTTTTACATCTACATATAACCTGATGGGTACTAGGCTTGCCTTCCATGCAATCTGAAGGTGATTCCTAGTGCTAACACCATTTATTATAAAATTCTCCTTTTCCTACAGGAAACTTATCCAAATCGTAATTCTAGTTATTTACCAAGGATTCCATTCCCTCTTTCATGCATTGCTCCCATCTTTTTAGTGTCTACTTGCATTTCTTATTCATAACTTTATGGTTCACCATAATCAGTCGACAATAAATAATACAATAAAGAAGAGTATATTTCATCGGGTCTATTTAACCTGATATATCTTCTAACAACACTTGCAGGAGTTTGAGGAACCTGTTTCTCTTGTTGTTGTACATTTTGATTTTCTGGTACCTTTGGAATTTCATTTTCTTTGATTTCATCAAGAACTGTGTATTCTTTGTTTTTTCTTTTCTTGTTTCTTTCCCTACAACTGATCTATGTAGATGACCTTTTCATTGAATACCACATTTCTACTCCTAACGATTTTTTGATTTTCATAATCCCATAAGTGATAACCAAAATCATTAACATTGTATCCAATAAAGATACACTTCTTGTATTTCTCCTCAAGATTTGTTCTATTTTCTTTATCAATATGGACAAATACTTCACAATCGAAAGTCTTTAGAAATAAGTAGTTTACATTTTTACATGTTCATGCCTCCTCTGGAATACCACCATCCAAGGAGATTGAAGGCCCTTTGTTTATTAAGTAAACAATAATATCTACAACATCTTCCCAAAAATATAAGGGAAACCCTGCATGAAATCTCATACTCCTTTCACATTCCATCATTGTCCCATTCATCCTTTTTGACACACCATTTTCTTGTGGTGTTCCTGGAACTATCTTCTCTCTACGAATCCCATGGTATGAACAATAAATATCAAACTCCTTACTGCAGTATTTATCTCGATCATATGATATAAGACACTCCAACCTTTTCCATGTCTCATTCTCAATCAAATATTTCCGTTTCTTAAAAGTGTAAAAAACATCGTATTTTTCTTGAATGCAATAAACCCATTTTTTTCAATTGTTGGTTGTGGAGCCTGATTATCTTATTAATTCATATGCATGTATGCCTAGCCCTTTTCTACATGGGGTTCAAGGGATGGCCCCTAAATGAAGGGGGTCTGAGGGGTCCCCAACCCCCTGGCTGAGGGGCATGGCATCCAGTGGGTCTCCATCCATGGGTTCAAGGGAAAATCCCCCAAGGAAATGTTTTGGGAAAATTTCGTTGTAAAACATTGTGATTTCATAGTCAATCTGGACCATTCATTATAAGGCCACAAATATGACGGTAGAATTTTTTTTAGGGTTTTATCCCCCCAAAAAAGGCAACCTGTTTTTATATGAGGGCATTTTATTGCAGTTGTGTATGTGTGTGAATATTTTATTCTGAGAGAGGAAATTGTCAGAGAAAGAAGAGGAATTTATAGTGGGTGTGATCTAGATTGTTTCCCTTCATTTGTTGGATATAAAAAAGGAAGGCCCTAGAAATTTCTCTGGTGGACATAGCCCACACTAGGTGAACCACATATATATGTCTCTCTATTGTATTATGTATCTTTTGTGTTTTATTTCCGCATCTTATTTTTGTATTGCTCCATGATCCTGTTTTTCTACCACCTAGTTGCATCATCAATAACATTAATATAATTATGAGATCCACCAAGAGATGATACCTGAGCTAGTCCCCATACATCTCTATGCACAAGATCTAAATTTTCACTCTTTTTTTCTTTCCTGACTCTAATAAATCTGACTCTCTTTTGTTTTCCATAAACAAAATGCTCACATAAATCCAAATCAACTTTTTTAAGATCTGGAAACAAATTCCTTTTGGGGATTATCTTCATCCCATTCTCACTCATGTGTCCAAGCCTTTGATTCTACAATGTTGTATACACTCTTGTAGAAGCTAAAGAGATAGATGATTCAACATTACCTATACATAAATTCAATGCACATACCTTCTCTCCTTTTTCTATTACCAGTTCTCCTTTAGTGACCTTCCACACCTTTTCTATAAATGTAGATATACAATCTTCACTTCCCAACTGCCCTATTGAAATTAGACTTCTTCTCAAATATGGAACATGTCTCACCTCTTTCAACAACCATTAGTTTGCATTCTTTTTAACTTTATTTGTACCTTACTCATTCCAACAATTTTACATGTTTCATCATCACCTAAATAAACTTGTCCAAAATCACCTTGAACATAATATTGAAAATATTTCATATGGGGTGTGGGCCCATGAAATGAATCCCTTGAATATAATACCCAATAATTAGTAATATTATCTAAAGAAAGAATAAAAGCATCTGGTAACACATCACCTGCTACATTTTATTTCTGATTTTTTCTCTTGGTGTCCATCTCGTTGTTTCTTTGGATATCTGCAGTCTTTCTTTAGATGTCTTTTCTTCTGACAATTCCAGCACTCGATCTTTCCTAGTATTGATTTGGACATGGCCTTCCTATAATTCCCATGGTTACCTAGGCTCTTTATTTTTTCTCGTTATATTCTCCTATTCTCCACGGTCAACACATTACCTTAGGATTTTTCTTTGTTATTGTTGTATTCCATGTTCTCCATGGTCAATGTATTACCTAATGTCACACCTATTTTTTTTTCCATCGCATTTCCTCACTAAGGATAACACAAACAACATCATCAAATTTCAAAGTGTTTGAACCATAGAGAGAGTTACTTACAACCATGACCAAGGTGTTCCAACTTTTTGGAAATTACCATAATATTATAATATCCCTAACCTAATCATCAAAGTTCAATTCTACATAACATAGATGATTAGTAATAGTATTAAAATCACTTAAATGATCAACAATAGACCCACCTTTTGACATCTTCATTTTGAATAATTTATTCATTAGAAATACCTTGTTGGAGGCTGAGGGTTTTTCATATAGTTTATTCAATTCCTTCATCATGTCCTCTGTTGTATTTTATTTTTAAATGTTGAAGGCCACCAATGCATTCAGGAACAATCGTATCATTCCTAGTGCCTTTATGTCAAGAACCTCCCATTCTTTATCCTTCATACTCGTCAACTTAACTTTGCTTGTCTGCCCAAAGGTAGGAAAAGGTCCTTTTGATAGACATAATATTCCATTTTCATCTTCCTTAAATGGTAGTTTTGGCCATTAAATTTCTTGACCATAAACTTTTCATATTCTTCCATTTCTCCCACTCGAACCAGGAACCCTCTTTTCCTGCAAGTTACATTTCACTCTAATACCAATTGTTAGAAAAGGAGGATCACAGGGAAATAATATAAAACATATGTGGAAATAAAACATGGAAGATACACAACACAATAGAGACACGTATATACATAGTTCACCCAATATGGACTACATCTACGGAGAAATTGTCATATCTTTCCTTTATTATTATCTAGAAAATGAAGTGATACAACCTACAACACACTCTTTGTAACTTCATCTTCTTTTCTCATAGTCTTCTATCTTAGAATATAGTATTTTCTCTCATACACCTTCGCAATACAATTACCTCGTACATAAAATAGGGTTTCCTTCTAGGGAAAAATACCTTAACATAACTTCTACCATCGGATATGAAACCTAATGATGAATGTTTTATATTGAATATGAAATTACAATATTTTATAAGGAAATTTTATGAAACAATTATCTTCAGGGGCACTACCCCCAAACCACCACCATGGGGGGCTCCATAAAATTTCACCATGTCTCCTAGACACCTTGGCAAAACATATGGTGGGGAAATCCCCCCCCTGTTAAGAAATGGGATCCAAACACAGATGAAACAAGACATATGAATCAATAAGATAATTAGGCTCCACAACCAACTCAATTACCGAGAGAAGTATGAAATTATTTGTTTTAAGAGTGTTGAATGTAGATCATATTTTCATCCCAGGTATTTGAATAATTACCAACTTAACGAGAACTTTTTCAAGTTCTCATTTTTTCAAGGGTCCCATTTTTTACCACATTTTGAAAAATGGTGCTACCGGTAGCACCCCTTTTTCATTTTGAGGTAGTTTGTTGATATTTTAAATCTTCATATATATAACAGATCCACATTTTGTTTCTAAAATGTTTTTTTTTAACTATTTTCAAATTTTCCTAAATCAATATTTTTTTTAAATGCTTGTTTTCCAACTATTTTCAATTATTTCTAAATCCTTTTTTTTTACGAATGTTTTTTTTTATGATTTTTAATGATACTAAAAATGTTATAAAAATATTATATATGATTCACGTTTTTGAAATTAACATTTTTCAGACAATTATGTCTCATTGTTTAATCCATGGTGCCATAGTTTTTAAATATAGTCTAAAATTGTATTTTTAACACACTTTTAATTTTTTCTTCAATACATAGCAAATAATTGTAGCTAAATAACACTATTTTTAAATATTTAGCAAAAACATATAGGTTTATAGATAGTTTTATAGATTTACAATAAAAACTTGACAATAATTAATGTCATTTTCCCTAGCATATTAAATCACATAAAAATAAAAGTAAAATGAAAATAATAAAATGTATTCATCATAAAACAACAATAGATGCATATTTATTCTTATTTTAAAAACTGAAAGTCAAAACATTACAGTTATAACTCATCAAAAAACTGTAAAATCCAGCATTGTCTTCAAGGGAATCCTAAAACTAATCAACAATGTCATATATCCCAAATTCATCATTCTCAACAGATAGATCATCATTTTATTGAACATCATTTTGTGCTTCCATTGGATCATTTGGCTCATTTGGCTCATGTTTCTCTTTCATTGAGTTATTGATATCCACAAATTCTCCAAAGTGATCTTTTCGAAGAAAACCTCTTAATCGTACTGGATGTTCATGTGATAGTTTTTCCACCTTTGAGTTATTAAAATCTCCTTTCCTCAAGCCAATTTCTTGCATTTCATATGGATAAGCTCAGATAGCATTAATTATTTGTTTAATAAAACCACATTTCTGTAGTGCCTGTAAATACTAATTTTGATATAATTCATTTCAATCACACAAATAACTTAATCACCAACATATACACAATATTTAGAAGAGATTAACATTTAACTAAAACATAAAAAAAAAACTTAGCACTTTCATAATAAATTACCTGCTTCTGATGCTAATTTTTGTCAGTATGATTGTCCCTTCCCTGTTGCCTTGTTGTTGCCTTGCTGTTGCCTGATGCACTGATCAACTCTTCCCAAACCGTGTTTCCTCCCTGCCAGCTAGGAGCAACATGTCTGGCTTACTAGCTCCAGGATACCGTAAGGCTATCCTGGCCCCCATGCCCAAAACCCCCAGCAAACCGGTGCCCCCTGTAATGATCCTCCCCTGATTGTAGAACTCAAACTCCCAACCCGAAAATCCAAGAGAACCCTAAAAAAATAATAATCCTTTCTTCCGTAAGCCTCTTCCCATCATATCCCCCCCTTCACCGACCCTTTCCTCCTCATTCATTTCCTTATCCATACATTCATTGTCTTATCCTCTTAGTTAATGTCTTATCCAATTATTTAATGTTTCTTATCCTTACATTTAATGCTTCTTATCCCCTCCGTATACGTAATCCTTTAATTAAACAATTAAATTTATTAACCCTCTTAAATTTAATACCCGTGTCATTGAATCTAATAGGTAATTAATTAATTAATTAATCAAAATTATAACAATTAATTAATTAATAAATATTTAATTAATATTATTATACCAATCTTTGTTTAGTTAATACCATGTTAGAAA
>SNQJ01S0006345.1:35270-60773 GCA_010110895.2 Picea sitchensis
TTCGAATTTGAGGAGATCATGGAGAGATTATTGAGAAGATCATGGAGGATATCATGGAGGATATCATGGACCTCATGGAGAATATCATGGAGGATAGGGTTATGTGTCTAGATGGTTGAGAGATGTATGGAACTAAAGAGAGACTAGTGGATCACATTTATGAGTTTGTTATCATAGCTCTTGTATAAATAGGAGTGTTACCTCCTCCATTGGTAATCCAGAAGTTTGTAATCCTAGAATTAGAGAGAGTTGTAATCTTAGAGTTGGTTTGTAATGAACATTTTGAAATACAGAATCATACTTTGATTTTTCTTCTACATCTGAGTCTCCTTTGAAGAGGTGTGCTTGTGGAGTTATGGAGGGCCCCCATGGCCTCACTTGCATGCTGATTTGCTTATTTTAGGTATAGCTTAATTTATGTTTTGTTTGATTTCAGTTTTTTTAAATGCTCTAATACTGGAAGGATCTTATTTGAAAGTGTTTTTGTAAGAGAACCATAATATCTCAGACAATTATTAGATTTAGGTTTGTTTCATTTCAGCTTTTGAGTTTTGTTAAATGTTCTAATATTGTAGGAGATTCTAAAATTTAGGTGTTCTTGTAAGAGAACCTTAGGATCTTGACAATTGTTAGATATAGGTTTTGTAAGAGATTATGTGAGTTGAGTCCTTGTAAGGGGATTAGAATCTCAGGCAAACATAAGCACTCTATTTTTAGTAGGTAGATTTGTTTAAATTGTAGAGGTGTTTAAGTGAGAAGGAACCAAAGTACAATCTCTTGTAAAAGAGTATTGACTCCTACTACATCAAACCCTCGTGAGAAGGAACCAAAGTACAATCTCTTGTAAAAGAGTATTGGCTCCTGCTACATCAAACCCTCCTTTAGGTAGTTGAATCTTTCTAGATCTATATATTTTAGGTAGCGCTTCTAAGTTTACCTTCCTGGGTTGACATTCAATTAAACTCTGATTGACATCATCAATTAGAACTAAACATCTAGTATTAGGTTAGGTTAGTCATATAACATTGTATTCTTATGTGATGTTGTTTCTCTCAATTTTTTATAGTCACACATAATTATAGATGTAGTTATTAACTCTAGTTTGTAGTTGATGTAACTTTTTTATATACTATTAATAAGGAGTAGCTAAAATATAAAAATTTCATGATGAAATCTACTAGTCAGAAAATGAAAAATGAGAACGTGCCAAAGTGTCTTATAAAATAAAATCGTGACCAATGTAAGTAGCATAAAATTGTGACCATTGCATGTAGCTGCAAATCAACAGGTCATCATTTAAACCAACCAAACCCAATTGTGGATGAAAAGTGGATGCCATTCTTTTTTTAGTGGTGAATTTCAAAGATTGATGTTTTTTCTACAAAACAACTTAGAGGCTAGTGTATGGTGTCGAGTGATTCAAGTTTGAGAAATTTTGACCACTTTCCTTAAATGGTGTGTAATTATTTTCCATGGTGATTCAGTACACACTACTCTAAAGTACAAATTGAAGCATATCGATCTTAATAGTTAATCGATAATAATAATAAAAAAAAACATGTTGAAATGTCTTAGAAGAAATAATTGTGAGGATTGCAGGTCACTGTATCTAAACATATCATAATCGAAAGGAGTAGCTAAAATATAAAAAATTGACAACTTACTGTTTGGTATTGTCTAGGTAAGACAATTACTTGTCAGTACAAAGATTTTTCACTACTAATGAAAATGACAAGAATCTTTCTCGGTTCAGAGCGCCATTAGAGGTGAGGGGTGATGGAAAATGTTATTTCCATTGCTATGATTACAGGGGCTTGCAAAGAAAAATACTTTTAATAAAAACAACTGAAAGACATTGTAGGGAGAAGGGGCATGTTGAAGGGGTTTATGAATATCATCCCTTGGTAAGAGGATTCAATATTTAATGTATTCTCTATAATAGTCATCATGTCATGAATTTTAGTAACATTTCTTATCGAGATTTTTATATTCTCTATACAAATGTTTCTACGTTGTTTTTAAATATATAGACGATGCTCGCAAAATGTCAACCTCTAGAGAGTTATTTGTCAAGTACTAGAAGAAATAGTCCTTTATAGAGTGATGAACTTTGAGATCAGAATATTGAAGTTTTTTATCAAGTTATTAATGATGGTATCGATGGAGATAACGTTAGTGACTCAAATCAGGAAGTTGAGATACATAGATTGATCCAAGACACATTTTCTCCAATGGTTGAGGAAAACTAGGATGATAGTCATGATGTTGATCCTCTACTCGAGAAGTCATGTCAACCTCTTTATGAAGGCTCAAAAAAAAAACTTCTATCTGTTATATTGTTGTTGGTGAACTTGAAGGTTTTGAATGGTTTATCAAACACATGCCTCAGACACATACTGTGGTATTTAATTTGTTAATTATTTATTCCTGCATGTTCACAAATACTTAAAAGGTTCAACTTTTTCCTATATTTCTATTGTTTTCTAATTTGTAAATTAGTATGGATTCGATATTCATGATTAATATTGTTTACATTGACTTATTGTTTTGAATTTTCTAGATTGTTAGGTGAACTTATATTACTGACGTTAAATATTTTTCCATGCACATATCGAGAAATATATGTGATTATGAAAGAAATTGGAATGGAGTATCAGGCTATTGATGCGTGTCCTAATGATCATATCATACACTATGGAAAATATGCATTAGAAAATGAATGCCCACAATGTCAAATACGTAGATATCAAATCAATAAAGCATCAAAGAAGGTGACTCGCAAAGTTCTTCATTATATTCTGATAATTCCACGTTTCCAACAGTTGTTCAGGTGCCAAAGTATAGCATAGTTTATGGATTTCCATGCAAAGAGAATAATTTGAGACGATGTTCTTCGAATGCCTACAAATGGTTCTGCATTGTAGTACATTGATGAAAAGTGGCCAACTTTTAAAGAAGAACTTTGAAATGTTAGACTTTCGTTGACAGCTGATGGTGTCAATCCATTTGGAGAGATTCATTCTACATACTCAGTGTGGCCTCTTTTTGTTATAAACAATAACCTTCATCCTTGTATGTCGATCAAGAGAGAGCACACAATTTTGGCAATGATTGTTCCAGGTATTTAATTATATTTTATTTTCTTTAAAGTATGACAAAATATTCCATTTCTTTTGTTTCACGAATGGTAATTATTTCTTTTATATATAACGACATCTAGATAAGTATAATTAATCATACAGTATGTTGAACCAATTAGGTAAGTACCAAGTAAAAGATATGAACAAATATATATTGAGCCTCTTATCGATGAGTTGTTGAAGTTATGGGATGACATCACTATGTATGACATCTCTAGACCAATAGGGAAAAACCGTTTTCAATTCCATGGAATACTATCATGGGAAATTCATGATGCTCCTAGGTTAACACATTTTTGTGATATATTTTTACTTTCTTTTGTGATTTAATATTATATATATTTATTTAAAATATCATGCATTATTTTAAATTGTAACTCTAATTCACTACATTAATTCATATATCTTGTAGGTCTTCAAACAAAGGGTAAATTTGCATGCCCAGTTTGTTGTCCCAGGATAAAATCTCGGCATTCAAGGAGTTTAGGAAAGGAAGTGTTTGATGAGTATAGGCACTTTCTACCTAAGAACCATAGTTATCGAACTACAAACAAAGTAAAATTCAATGGTAAAGAAGAGAATGGAAAAAAACCATGAAGAGTGACACCTCACCTATGGAATTTAGAATATATTAGAAATCGTCAAGGTATGAAAATTATTTATGTATGACATATTATATAAATCTTTCTTTAATTTCATTAGTATTAATTTCATTTTGTTTGATTAATTAGTGTTAATTTCAATTTGTTGATGTTTCATGAATGTCGTTAAGGCACGAATGGGCTTCCACGAGGAATGAAAAGTTACCCGATGAAGTCCAGTAGATTTCCATACTACAAGCACCTACAAATAGTTCATATGTTTGATACAATGCATATCGGGAAGAACATAACAAAATTGTTATGGAGAATATTAGATGGAAGGACTGACAAAGTTAGAATTGGAAAGATTTGTTGTGACATCCAGGAAGCTAATCACGCATTGAAAAGTGTTATTATTAATTCTAATGGTGATGGTCATGAAAAAAATTCTATTCTTCCTTGGTTATTGATGGAGCAACATAGAAATATTGTAAAAGAGGTCATTCAAAAAATTAGGTTTCTGACGAGGTTTTCGTCGAACATACAAAATATCTTAACAAAAAAAGGTGATTTTGGTGGGGTTAAAACACATGACTAGCATACATTCATTAAGGTAATTAGTAGGTTATAATATCTTTCCTTATTGGTAAGAATTTTTTGGAAACAAGTAATAATTATTTGTTTTTTGTTACAGTATGTTCTACCTTTATCTCTCCCAGACGAATTTGATAACAACATAAAAAAAATTATTTATGTACTTGGAAAATACATGAGGTAAGTATTGATTTATAAGGAAAATGTACTTCTTATGTGATTTGTAGAAGAGCTTATTGGCATATTATGTTTTATCTACAAATTTATGTATTCCTTGATATTATTTTATTGTATCGACATTCGTAGGTGGCTATCATCAAAAAAAATCCATAAAGAAGAAATAAGGTATTGGAAGAGAGAAATTCCTTGACTAATGTATCAAATGTAATAGTATCTACCTCCAACATTTTTCAATGCACAATAACACTACCTCATACACCAAGTTGAGGAGATTGAATTATGTGGACCATTACACACAAGGTCGATGTGGATGGTGGAGAGGCAGTTGAAGTCATTGAAGGATTTTGTTAGACAAACAACATGTCCGGAGGGTTCTATGGTTGAGGGATATATGGTATATCAATGCATGGTGTATATTAGTCAAGATCACCTAAATTAGCATAAAATGTGAATGTGTCTCGCATTTGGCATCTCCACACCATCAACAAATTTGAAGGGGAGGTCCTATTGGGGAAAGGTAAAATGAGTATTGTTAAAGGTAATTATTAGATGTTGACGTAGATTTAATATATTACACATTTATTTTTCCAATTTTATTTATCATGTACTAATATTTTACATTTTTTGTTCTTGCATATTGAACTATATTAAACTATTCCTTTATTAACAATATTTAATTATTGATGCATATTGAAATATAGTTGCTCGAGAGTGGGATGCTTTAAATTTATACATTGAAAACAACCTTGATTGGATGGAGCATTGGATAGAATATACTGAAGAATAATTCGGTAGGTTATCATGGGAAGGGGTGAGTAAGATGATTAAAACAACGCATCGTCATCAAGATCAATTTTCTGATCTTACGTCAACTAGGGAAGTTCATTTAGCATTTGGTTTAAAATATAAACATGCAAGTAAATTGTTTACCCACATTTTCCTAGTTATTTCCCAATTTTCAATGTATTTGGTTTGTTTAATTTTTGAAATATATATTTACTAAGTCCTATATGAGGTTTATTAATTGGAAATGTATTTTTTACTTGTTTTCCATGTTGCAGTTGAAACATCACAAGGCTATGTGGTGTAATGGTCATAAATTTAGTATCAAAATGTTGGATGATAAGATGAAAACCTAGGATTATGGGATAACTGTAGTGTTTAAGGTCACCAACATTTCCTCTAGAAGTGACAGAAATCTGGAAGAAACTGAGAATAGGTGCTATGGGAATTTGGAGGATATAATTGAGTGTGATTTTAATTCCTTTAAAATAGTTTTGTTTGAGGTGAAATGGTACAGGCTAGGAATGCATGAACATGATCCTCAAAGAACTGTTATTGAGCATGATAATGGATTTACAATGGTTAATAAAAGGGAATTTGAACTGGGTACAGAGCCTTATGTTCTTCTAAGTCAACGTGAGAAAGTATTTTACTCAGAGGTACCTGGTAAAGCAGGTTGGTCATACATTGTTAGACATGATCCAAGTGGAATACCAATAAATTATAATCATGTAGCCGAGGATCAAGATAATAATGAGGAAGAAGATCATGATTATGAATATTAGGAGCAGGTGGTTGTAGTCGATGTGTCAGACGAAGAAGTTGAAGAAGTTGATCATACAAATGTAGGATATGACGATCTCATTGACGATATCGATAACTATATTAGTGAAAATGACGTTGATGATGATGTTGATATGAAAGAGTCTTTTACCAATATCGATTCTTAACCAGATCCTGATATAGATGTTGAGTTAGATTAAGAAGAATATGACTAATATTTAATTGTTGAAAAGAAGAGGTATGTGTTTATATCTTTTATATGATCTTTATATGTTTTTATTTTGTATAATACAGTATATGATACATGTTCTTTATAATTTCAAATTAGGTACTATGGGGAAATTGAGAGTGATGTGCGGAGTGGGGCATAATTATAGCTTCCACCTTCACATGGTTTCCCCAGTTTAGTAGAGAATGAACTATTCTCGAAACCAAGAGGATCTTTACACGACTGCACCTAATCATACTAACGATGTAGGTATGTCATCCCATGGATTTACATTTTTATGTTTATATATTTGTAAAGTCCATTGAATGACAACCATAATTTAAATTTTTGTTGTTCTTGAATAAAATATGATCAATCCCAATCTTTTGTCAAACTAACATGTTGTTGAAAAAACTGTCCAGAACAAGGCATTAATTCAAAAATATAATCCATTGTTCCGGTAATGGTCAGTGTGGATGCCAAGTTCTTAGGTTTCAATGAAAAATATAAAAAAACACCATTTATGAGCATTTTCAATGCAAATCCGTCGAAATTGTAGAAATCAGATTTAGAAATTTCGAAAACATCTCATACCAATGATGTAGGTATGTCATCCTAGGGATTTCACGAGAAAAAAAAATATCTGTTAGATTTTCATCTAAAATTGTCCATTATGCCTCTCCTTTCTACAAGATTTCCATCCAAATTTGAAACAGTATCTACATCAAAAAATGTTGGTTTTGCTTTTTGTTGAAACAATATGCCTCTTCTTTTTTCTATATTCAAGTACACTTCTTTTGGCTTGAATTTGTAGTTTTGAATTTGTGTTATTCAAATCTTTTATTGTTTTTTCCTAAATACTTATAACAAGATGATACTTGTCTTCTGATAAGGAGCCCTTCTTGATCCTGAGCTTCAAGTAGTTCTTCCACCTCTCTACACAAGATTTCGGATCTCTGTCCAAGGCTCTATTCATTCTCTACGATACAAGATTCCATTCTCGTGGCCAATATCCCTTAACATAGGCATGTAACAAAGAATCTTCTTCAAACTGCCACCTTTTTTGCTCCTTCATCTGTCCATTTCACAGGCTTATTCATCCTAATCAACCAAAATTATCGTGCAAAAGATGACATGGATAGACTGTTTGTATGCCTTGATGATATGGGAGGGTTTCCAGACTCAAACATCACTCAACTAGCTCAACCGTAATCTTGATTTTCCTTGAAGATATGTAGCTTGATTTTTCATATGGAGCTTCATTCTCATATGTAATCTAGTTCAACAGTAACTTGATGGGCAACAATAACCTATGAATGGGGCCAATGTTGAAATTCTTTCAAAATGTTTCTATATGCACTGAAATTTGACATGGATAGATTGTTTGCATGCCTTAATGATATGGAAGGGTTTCTAGACTCAAATATATAGTATTAGATGTGGAAACATGTTTATTGTCAATGAAATTTAAAAGGAACAATGAACATACATTGTATTAGGTCTAGACATGGGCAATGGTGACCTGTGAATGGGGCCAACATTGAAATTTTTTCAAATTGTTTCTGTATGCAATGAAATTTGACATGGATAGACTATTCACATGCATTAATGATATGGGAGGGTTTTTGGACTCAAATTTTACTCACACACCCACTTGTTTCCATCATCGATTCATCATGTAAACCATAAACCCTAATTTTCTTTCAAATTACATAAATTGGTTGATGCAAGTTTTAAGTTTTCATCAATCTTTCTTCATTTTTATTCTAGGTTCTACATTGTATATAAAATGTATGTGTGTCATAGTTGTGATGAAAAATCCCTTTTTTCGTTCATTGTTTAATCAACACTATAAAAACGACTGTGATGAATGGCCCATCCGTTCCTAAGGAAATTATTATGATCTTGTACCTTGTTGTTTGACCCTATATAATTCCTTGGACAACCATGAGAACCATACTTCATGTTACAAATGAATTTTAAATTACCATTGTTATATCACATATTGCATTTGTGATTCCATAAATCCCTATGCATCGACCATAAATCCCTCTCTTTCGTTGATTTCTTAATCAACACCATAAAAATCATCCATTGCACTAATATATTTAGGGATGTTTGTATAGTCGAATGAATTTTACAAGGAATTTTTACTAGGACTAGACACGAGAAACAATGACCTATGAATGGGGCCAACGTTGAAATTTTTTCAAATTGTTTTTGTATGCACTAAAATTTGACATGGATAAACTATTTGCATGCCTTAAATACATGGTAGGGTTTCTGGACTCACATTTGACTCACACACCCACTTTATTCCATCATCACTTCATCATGTAAACCATAAACCCTAATTTTCTTTTGAAGTACACCAATTGGTTGACGCAAGTTTTAATTTTTCCTCAGTCTTTCTTCATTTTTGTTTGAGGTTATACATTGTATATACAATGTCTGTGTGTCATATTTGTGATGAAAAATCCCTCTTTTCATTGATTTTTTAATCAACACTATAAAAATGACTGTGATGAATGGCCCATGTGTCCCTAAGGAAATTTCTAAGGAATGCATTGAATTGATCTTTTGTGAGACCTAAATGGTTGCAATTGTGAAGGAAATCACTTTCAAAAAAAAAAATCTTTGTGCTTTTAGTCATCCTATGCGCATAATATTATTAGAATCATGACCCCTTCTTTTTCTTTTCACAATTCCAAGATCTTCTAGGCATTTTTTTATCCCTAAATGATATCATTTCAAGTTATACAAACATTTTTTGGGATATTCTCTATTTCTTATCATGATTTCCGTATAATTCATATTCATATTGACTCGATGTGTTTCGTCTACTCTAGAAGAAAAACATAGAACAACTTCAATACTACCTCGTCGTCTTGGTTTTTCTTTAATTTAACTCCAATGAGATATGATCTGGTGGTGTGTAGGAAGAGGCCTAGCACCTTCAAAATTATCATTCTCCTCCATCTATCCACATCTATGTATAATTGTAAATCCTCATCCCTTCTTGAGTCCAATGACCCCATGATTCTAGCATGGCCATGCTTGATGTGGAAGTTTACACATTTCAAATTATGGGATAATAAATAAGATAATGTATCACCTTTAGTGGATCATACATATATATATGGGAAAAATCCAACTAGACGAAGATGATTCATTTGTTAACTCAATATGTAATCGGTTACAGATGCTTCATTTGTTAACTCAATATGTAATCGGTTACAGATGCTTCATTTGTTAACTTGAATCTTCCATTCTTCTTAATCTTAGGCTCTACTTTCCATTATCAAACTACAAATAAATCCATTTATAATATTTAGAGGATAGAACCACAATCCCCTCATAATTTATAAACTACCATGCATAGGTCTCAATTTTACAAGGAGTCTTTGAGGAAAATCAAGCTCAAATAGATCAGGCTAAGATTCAATCCTCCTCTCCCACTACATCCCATACCTCTAGGAAATTTGGATGATGAAATAGAGAAGGAATATTTGAAATAAAATAGACAAAAATGTAGGGTTATACCATGTCAAACGTGTCATTACACATTTCGTGTCCTATGACCTCAGGGATGCTTGCAAGGAACACAAATAATGGGACAAAAAAAGAGGCAGGGTAAATGACATAATGAACATGGAACATTTTTTATTCTATAATATATATCTCTTATCACCCCCATCCTCTATCTCTCAGGCGTAGAATTAGAAATTTGGGTAGGAAAACCAACATCGAGTGGTTTCTTATCATTTATTTCAAAATCCTTATAACCCTTAACTCATAGTTCTTACAATCCTTAAAGATGGACACTCTAACATATAACAACATATTTTTAATCCTTATAACTCCTTAAACTTTACCCTACTACCCTTCATCAATAACCCAACTAAACTTGTAATCCCAATGGCACATAAACCCTATCTCGTAACTCCTAAGAATGTATCAACCCTAATTCCTATGACCCTTAGTTACCCCCTATGACCCCTAACCACAATCCTTTGTAAACCAATTTAACCATTAACACCAAAAATAATGATATAACACATATCCCTTAACCTTTATAATATTAGACAACTAACACCAATAAACATTATCATTCTAACCTCTAACCTTTATAATTATAACACCTAAACTTTGTAATTCTAACACCTAAACTCTAATATGACATACATATCCTAACCCTTACTTTGAATAACACCTATAACTCCTAACTTTTATAGCCCCTATGAATTTTCACCCTATAATAACCATTATCCAAAATGAGTACCCCTAACCATATGACTCATATAACCTTAAACCTTTAAGGAATTGTAAATGACATAATTAACCTAGAACACATACCAACTTTTAAAAACTAACCCTTAGAACCTCTATCAAATCTAATAATATAACATCTATAAATCCTCACACTTATAATACCTAATGCTTTGAACATATAACATTTGTGATTCCTAATCCCTAGCCTTATAACCCTAAGACTCTTAAATCCTTGAAGATTATATCCCCTAATTCATATAACCCCAAAACCCTAAAACCACTAACCTAATACCTTATAATCTTTTACCACTATAACCACTATAACCATGCTTAATGTTTAACCTTTATCCACTATAAAAACCAATCCCCAAACCCCTCAACCTTATCACCACTGATCCTTATAACATAGAATGCATTCCATGTAACCCACATATAACCCATATTATTGCAATCTTGTAGTCCATATAAACCCAAAAAACTAGCCCATTAAACACCCAATTTCTAACATATATCAGTGCCTAACTCTTACAACTCAACCCATAACCCTTATCAACACCAATACATATAACCCTTAACCTAAATCTCTTATAACCCTTAAACCCAAACCCTATAACATACAACACCAAATGAGGAACCCTCATATCCTCCTTAAACATAAACCTATTACCCTTAATAAATAACTTATCTAAATCCTTAAGTGAAATAATAGTTAAACCCTATCTCATAACTCCTAATTACTATAATCCCCTTATAACCCCCAAACCATAACCTTTATCTCAAAATTTATGATAATACTTGAACCATATAACACCTCAACCATAACCTACATAATGTGTATAACATTTTTCTTCAATATAAACCCTATCTCATAATTCCTAATTCCTACAAACATTAATGTGTATCAACCCTATTAATCCCTTATAACCCTTGAAACATATAACATTTATCTCAAAAAGCATGAGAATCCTTAAACCATATAACCCCTAAACCCTAGCATGCATAATGTGTACAATGTTTATCTTCAATTTATACCCTATAATTTCTATGCCTACCCTAAAAACCCTAAAAACTAACCCTTAACCCCTAACTTCTAATCACTACACCATATAACACTCTTATGCAACCTCACAATTATAACATATTTCCCTTGTAATACTTAAGTCTCATCAGCCCCACAAATCTTAACCCCTATAGACATACACACCTACTCTCTAACCCCTCCTATGACGTAACCCTTGTAACCTCAATAATATTTATGTGTAAACACTTGTAATACCTTACCCCTAACTATTATAATTGATGATTTACAAAACACCTATAAGTACTAACCATTATAGACCCTATCATCATTATCCCCATAATCATTATCCCCAATGATCCTACGGCTTCAGCTACAACCCTTACCAACATAAATCTAAATTTTATAACCCTTTACCCATATAAACCATCCATTGATTGTGTAACCCATAAGCCTCACGTCATATAACATAATTACCTCTAAACCCTATAACCCCTATCGATATTACTAACCCATAATTTGAATAAATTATCCAATATAATATGTAACCTCAAACACTAAACCCTTAACCACTATAGCGCCTAACACATAACCCTTATAACCTCTATAATATTAACCATTCCAATCCTTAACCCCTATTAGTTATCAACTCTTACCTACCAAAAATATCAATCAATTTGCAACCACTAACTTGTAACCCTTGTATCCCATTGCTTATATAACCTATAACCTCTATAATGAGTAACCACTATGAAAATTAACCATGAACACTTACAACCATTAACCCTCATAACCTCTAACACATACAACCCTTAACATTATTAATCCTTGTGACTTATAACCCACAACTTGTATAAGAAATAAAACTATGTCTAATCGTTTAGCCCCTAGGACCCCTAACCATATAACCATTTTCTCGAAGGATATCTAACCATATGACTCCTATAACCTATTAATTAAATGTAGATGGCATAATGCACATGAGACATTATATATATTATATATTAATTAAATGTAAATTAATTATATAAAATATATTAATTAAAAAACTAAAAATAAAAACAAAATTCAAATAAACAAAACATGTTCCACACTCGCGCCTTATACTCATTCACGAATTTATACCACACTCACACTCACGTGAAAGATAATTAGAGGGAAAATGTGCATGACAGAGAAGAGGGGAAATGGGCAGGAGATAAAGACGAGAAGAGCTAGGGAAAGAGGAGGAGGAGGCCAAACACAACAACAGAGAAGGAGGCCAAGCATTCACGAATTTAGACCACACTCACACTCACACTCGCGTGACAGAGAATTAGAGGGAAACTTTGCGTGAGAGAGAAGAGGGGAAATGGGCAAGAGATAAAGCCAAGAAGATCTAGGGAAAGAGGAGGAGGAGGCCAAGAACAGAGACAGAGAAGGAGGCCAAGCACAGAGACAAAGACAGAGAAGGAGGCCACCAAGCATTCCACTGTCGAAAATGGTAATTTCGTGGGGTATTATTACTGTGTTTGTGACTATAGGATTGACTCCCAATACGTAGTTTTAGAAATTCTAATTTGAAAACAATTTGATGTAGTTTGTACTCTGGAAAAATAAATGATTAAATGTTGAATGTAGTTAAAAATATCAGTGCATAGTGCAATATCAGTGGCAATAGTAAGTGATGCAAAATGGGTTCATGTTGAAGCTTCTTAGTCCAAAGAACCTTGATTCACTTATATTTGTGAGGGAGGAAGAGATCTTGGCCCTTGCACAAAATGTCAACAAGTGGTGTGCATTAAGGAAAGTAACAAATGTGAGAAAGTTGGTCTCAACATTTTCCATGGATATCATTTGTAGGATGACCTTTGGCAAGAAGAAAATTAATGCTCCATGTTCATTTGAAACTTGATTGGATCCACTTGTTTCTTCCTACCTTCTTATAATAGTATAATAAGACAATAAGTTTTAGAGAAGGATCCATTTGGATATGTAAAAACTTTCCAAAATATAAGTAATAAATGGTTGGCCATCATTAAAGAAACATAAAAAAAATTCCCTTTATATAGACCTAGTAAGGGCATATCATATCATCAACACATAAAGGAATATTGTTATTAAGGTTTTTATTGGTTGGTCAAGTAGGAGTGGTTATATTCCCCCATAAATATTTAATCCCCCCTAAGCATAGTGACCTGTTTAGGCCATTCATTAAGGGGGGGTCCAATAAGTCATATTTTGATTGATAGGCACTACTAAAGTAGAATTTATCACATTAACACAACCTTACACCTTGGAAATACTTGGAAAATCATAATATCATAGGGATAATGCTCGAGTCCATTATATATGCACATGGGTCATCACCTATTGACACTATATGTTAAACCCCTACCTTCAAATTCCCCCATGACTACCATAAGATATTAGGTGAATCCATTGAGAATGGATCCTTATCCAAGCTCTCTCTCTCTCTCTCTCTCTCTCTCTCAGGAATAGTAGGATGAAGGAGGAGGGATGGAAACTATAGAGGAGTATAATGAAGACATCCAGTTGGTCGATTATTTAGACGATCCCAAGGAGGTGGTTAAAATTTTTTAGTATACAAGTTCAATTACCAAGGGTTGGGCTACTAGGAGAATAAAACTTGTCAATTTTTGAAGGGGGGAATACTGGAGTTTTATTTGTGATAGCCACAAAACCTTTGGGTTTGAAGCATTTTTTGGATTCCATTGGCATGGATGAGACATACAAGAGAACATCAGGGGCACTAAAAGTATTGGGATTGATGAAAGTATCACTACTACATATGACCAAATTTTCCACGATTTTTCCTTGCTATTGCCACACATATCCGTCGCACTTTCCAAGAAGGAAAAAAAAAACAATTGTGGTTGGCAAGATAGAGGCACCCATCTTGCCAACTTTCCTTGCATTGCGTTCAGGTGCCCATATTGCCAACTCACCTTACGTTGCATTCGGGTACCCATCTTTCCAACTCGCCTCTCAATGCGTTTGGGTGCCTTCCCTCATTTTCACAATGACTCCTCTTGTGGGTGCCCATCTTTCCAAGTCGCCTTTCCTTTGCGTGCCTAACTTTTCGACTCGCCTTGCCTTTATGCACCCATATTTCCAACTCTTCCTTCCTTTCCTTTTGGAAACCCCAATTTTTTTCCCACATGAGTTGTGTCGCTAACTCTTCGGTTTTGTTGGTTTGGCGCACATCTTGTGAAACAGTGTTGCCCCATCTTTGCGCGCACTTCTTTCTTTTCTTCATGTTTCCTCATGTGGTTTCCATCTCTCCAACTCACTTTGTCTAGCCTTTTTCCCCTCTTATTTACCAACTCCACCTACCTTGCATTTGGACTCCCTTCGTTGATGTGGGCTCTCCCTCTTGACTTGCCTCCGAGCGCTTATATTTTCAACTCGCCTTGGTGTGTCGTAGCAAAACCCCATGTTTTCATTGGCTTTAGGAAACCCCAAGTTTCTTCCCAGATGTGAGTTGTGCCACTGGCTCCTCAATTTTGTTGGTTGGGCGCTCCTCTTTCTTACTCGGCTTTCCTTTGGGTGCCCCTCTTTCCAACTTTCATTTTGTTTCCTCTGGAAACCCCAAGTTTTCCTTTCATTTGGGAAACCCCAAGGTGTTTTTCCACCATACCCATGTCGTTGGCTCTTTCGGTTTTGTTGGTTGGGTGCTCCTCTTTCCAACACGGCTTGCCTTTGGGTGCTCCTCTTGAGAACTTTATGCAACTTTATGAAACATGCAACTTTATGCAAAAATGCAACTTATGCAACTATGAAACTATATGAAAGTTTATGCAACTATGGAACTTATGAAACTTATGCAACTATGCAACTTATGAAACTTTATGCAACTACGCAACTTTATGCAACATGAAACTATGCAACTTATGAAACTTTATGCAACTATGAAACTTATGCAACTTTATGCAACTATGAAACTTATGCAACTATGCAACTCTATGCAACTCTATGCAACTTTAAGAAACAATGCAACTTATGCAAATTTATGCAACATGCAGCTTATGCAACTTTATGCAACATGGAACTTATGCAACTTATGCAACTTTATGGAACTTATGCAACTTTATGCAGCAATATGTAACTTATGCAACTATATGCAACTCATGCAACTATGCAACTATATGCAACTATATGCAACTTATGCAACTATGTGCAACTATATGCAACTTATTCTTCTATATGCAACTATATGCAACTATGAAACTATATGCACATTATGCAACTATATGAAACTTATGCAACTATGCAACTATATGCAACTATGCAACTTATGCAACTATATGCAACAATATGAAACTATGTGCAACTATATGCAACTTTATGCAACAATGAAACTTATGCAACTATATGCAACTTATGAAACTATATTCAACTATATGCAACTTTATGAAACTATCCAACTATATGCAAATTATGCAACTATATGCAACTATATGCAACTTACGCAACTATACGCAACTATATGCAACTATGCAACTATATGAAACTATATGCAATTGTGCAACTATATGCAACTATATGCAGCTATATGCAACTGATGCAACTATATTCAACTATATGCAACTTATGGAACTATGCAACTATATGAAACTATAAAAGAGAAGACTCGCACCCCGAAGCATACCAACATAACAATAATGGGATGCCAAGTATCATATGAATCACGTAAAAAAGGACCCCAATGATTTTTTTACATACAATAGAATCAAATATATTCTCCAAGCAAAACATGGGTTCCTTAAATATTTGCTCGTTAACTTATGTTCTCATTTTTTCAAGTGTTGGTACCACAAACTTATATTCGCACGATAACTTATATTCGTGTTTTAACGAGTGTAGGTACCACCAAATAGGTATATGTCAGATCTATCATCCTCGAGTGATGATCAAGATATACTAAGAGAGGGTGAAAGTGGGGCGTGTTGTCCTAGATGTACCGGTTATGGATCAACTATATCTGAAAAGGTAAGGAAAAGATTTTGTATACGCATGCAATTTTTTATTGCCAACGAAGGGTCATGTAATTATGATGTTGAGAGCATAGATGAAATTGAGTTCCCTTTAGGTATAGACATCTAGTGCAACAAAGGGCACCTAAGGAGCTACCTGAAGTGGACACAAATTTCTCCATCAGTGGGAGGATGTATCGCATTTCTACTTCGTCTTTACATGGATTAGGGTTATTTTCCATGGATGGCATAAAGTTTAGCTATGGAACTATAACTGAATTTATGGAGTATGTCGGACCATTATACAAATACAATCAATGATTGATGTTGGTCCGATATATGCAAAGTATGCGGAGATACAAAGTTTCCGCAATTTATATACAACTAGTAGATAACAATCAAAATAATTGGGCAACTATGTGATGTAGGAGAAATGTCAGCAAGACCACATGGAAGGATAACTCAATGCCATAATACACCATTCTAATTTAAAAAGGAATCTACAAGATGACATTTTCTATAGATCGTTTTTTTAAACGGATGGGTGAAGAAGAGAGAAATGGACGCAACACCCCTACCTCAGCAGGCTCTGCGTGACCTCCGGGTCTTGGATATTTTTATTCCCTTGAGCTAGAATGGATCTTTAATTCTTTCTAGAACCTTCACACTTATAACCATAGGTCCTTCTTAGAAGTTATGCCTGTGTGAACAAACACTAGGCACAAACCTCCACTCCATGTGACCAACCGATGTGACCATGACCTTTACCCAAAAGGGCGTTTCAGGTTTCATGGCTTCGTGATTCCTGTTGTGAGTCCCTTTGATTCCATTGCCTCCCAAAACCCCAAAATGCGCTTATGGTTCCCCTATCTCCTCCTTTATGATTCGACCATGTGACTTTAGTCACATCCTAGGGTCCACCTCCGAGCACGTTGGGATTTTGCAACTTACGAGTTCGCGATGCGATCTCTTCTCCCCTTCCCGAAGTCTGAACTCACAAATTCTCCTCCTTAGATCTATCGTCCTAAACCTTCGACGATCTGACGGTCCAGATTGTATCGAAATTCTGTGTATCGAGATTTCATAATTCAAGACCTCCAAGGCACGACCTTCTCCACTCTCCAACTTTTGAAATTCTCAAATCCGAAATCACAAGATCAACAATTCAGTTACGGTTCTCTGAGATTATGATTGTTGACAAATACTAAGCCTTAACTTCTCCATTGATCCAATGGATCTAACGGTCCACGATGAATCAACAATTCTCCCTCTGAGAATTTCAAATGTTCGTTCAAGTTCTCGATACTTGTTGCCAAATAACTTGGAGCCTCCTTCTTAGTTTGACTTTTGTGAGGTGACTTCAACCCTCATCTTCCCCTAAAGATCTTCAAAGTCTCTATCCCTCCTAAGCTTGGTTCTTACTGAAAACTCAAGGATTCCAAGGGATTCTGCCCACACTCCTTGTGGTCTCCATGATAATCTTCGATTATTTTAAATATCCAACTCTGTGCACTCCTTTTGACAGAAATCCTTCCACCACTTACTTGGTTGGAAAAGTCTAAGACTTCAACCTGCCTGCACACACCTTGCATGGCTCTGTGATATACTTGCACTTCTACTGGTATGAGAACAATGTTATCTCTCCTAAGATTTTTTGAGGTAAAACTCACAAACTTGTCGACACACTCCTTGCATACTTTCACTGCACTCCTTGAAGGAATTCTCAGGACGAGAAACAATTGAAACTCATAATCTCCCTCTCATAAACTTCATACAGTCAACATGAAATCATACATACACACAGCATTGAAACAAATGCATAGCATAGCATATAACAAAACCGTAAACAAACCATTCAATAGATGCAAACAATATTCATCGCAACACCATGAAATTGAGTCAAAGAATTCTTATATTAACTCAAATGCTTCTGTAAATGGGTTCAATAGCAACAACTATCTTCTTATACAATCTATTTTCTACTTTTCTCTCCTATTCTTCTTGCTCTATATCTATGTTCTTCCTCTACAACTTAGAAGAGAATAGTGATACAATACAATACATATGAGAGATATTTCTAGAGTTTTCCCTCCTTCTAATCAAGATATCTTAGCGAATTAAAATATCTACAACTAGCTTATATTTATTACATTAATTGCCTCTAACAAACATATGAGAGAAAACGCTCAAGATATGTGTTACAATCCCCAAAACATTTAAGAACAATTACATCTCTTCAGATACTACATTAATTTTCCTCTTTTGAAATTCAAAACATCCTAGTGCATATCCAGTTGTCCTTCCACTTTTTTGCTTGCTTACGATGCTCCTGCATCATACTCCTCTAGCTAAAAAAATTCATGAACTCCTATTCATGAGATCCTGCACGGTTTGTCCATGTTTTTGGATCTCCTCTTCACCTTCCCAACTGACATCTTCAATTGGGTGTCCCTTCCACTTTATCAAATACTAAAAATATGTCCTCCTCGAGGTATTCTTGCCAACTCTCTGATCAATGATATTTTCCATATGCGTATTTTCATCTACAGGCAGTTGTTTGACCCACTAAACTTCCTTCTGAGTCTTTGCTCCTATCACTTAATCTTCTTTGTAAGGATACAAATCTGCTACATTGAATATGGGTGATATGCCCACACCATCTGGCAACTCTATTTCATAAGCATTTTCTTCGAACTTTCTCAGAATTTTACATGGCCCTATCTTTCTCATTTTCATCTTATTATACATTCCCCTTGGGAATATTTCCTTTCTGAGGTGTGCTAAAACTAAATAACCCACTTCGAGTTGAAGCTCTCTTTGGTGCTGCTCTGCTCTACGTTTATATTCCTAGTTGGAATTCTGCAACCACTCTTTAATCTTACTATGGATCTTTTGCATCTCTGTTGAAAAATCCTCCGCTCCAGCACTTCTGAACTCATTCTGCTCCAAGTCCCTCAACTTAGATACTCCTCTTGGTTGCATTCCATACATTATCTGGAATGGTATTTGTTTTGTGCTTCTGTTAGATGAGTCATTATACAAAAAAAAATCTTGCGGCAGAATATGATCCCACTGACTATGATGTTCATCTACTAAACTCCTCAACAAGTCTCCCAAGACTCAATTTTCTACCTCAATCTGTCCATCCGTCTGAGGGTGATATGTTGAGATAAAATATAAATTAGTCCCCATATTCTTCCATAGTGTCCTGCAGAAATGACCAACGAATGTGGTATCCCTTTATGAAACAATACTCTTGGGTAAACCATGAAGTCGAACAACTTCTTTGAAAAAGAGGTTTGCAATGTGTGTTGTATCACTAGTTTTCTAACATGGAATAAAATGTGCCATGTTTTATAATATGTCAACTACCATGAATATGGAATCACAACCTCTCTGTGTCCTTGGAATTCCTAACACAAAGTCCATGCTCACCACATCCCACGGCCTCTCTGGTACTGACAATGGTTGATACAATCCTGTATTTTGTCTTTTCCCCTTTGCATGATGGAAAATTCTACATCTGTTGACAAACTTATTGATATCCATCCTCATCCATGGCCAATAATACAAATTGTTCAGTTTTGCAAATGTCTTATCATGGCCGAAATGTCCAGCCAATCCTTCACTATGTTTTTCCTTTAGAAGATTCTCTCTTATAGAAATCTTCGGAATACACAACTGATTTTCGTTGAATAACAATCCATCCTAGATTAATTATTCAGTCCATTGGCTTCTATCTCTCAGAACAGGATTCTCACATGCTTCATAAGCATCCTTGAAATATGAATCATCCTTGTACATGTCCTTAAGGTTATCAAAACCTAAGGTATTCGCACAAAACTCCTACAGAATCAAGCATTTCCTGCTCAATGCATCAACAACCTTATTAGTAGTTCCATAAATTTGCTTTATAAGAAAAGTAATCTTCTTCATAAATTCAACCCATTTTGCATGTTTCTGGTTCAATTTCTCTTGTTTGGTTACAAATTGTAAAGCATGGTTTTTGTTGTACAAAACGAAATCCTTCGGAACCAAGTAGTGCCTCCATTTCTTTAGTGCCTTTATGATTGCATAAAACTCTATCATATGTGGAATATTTCATCTTGGCAACATTCAACTTCTCACTGAAGTATGCAACTAGTCTATTGTCTTGACTTAAGACTGCTCCAATCACAATTCCACTTACATCACATCTCACTTGAAATGTCTTACTAAAATCTGGCAGAACTAGAACTAGTTTTCCAGTTATATTCTCTTTTAACAACTTGAAATGTTTCTCTACTTCCTCTGTCGAATGAAAATACTTGTATATTTTCTTGACTTTGTCCATCATTGGCGCAAAAAATCCACTAAAATTTCTGATGAACTTCCTATAAAAAAATCCTAATCCATGGAAGCTTCTCACTTCAAAGATATTCCTCGGTGATGGCCATTCTTTGATTTATTTTACCTTCTCAGGATCCATCTTCAACTCATTCGAAGAGATCACAAAACTCAAATAAACAAGCTCTTTCTTCATGAAAGATGACTTCTTCATATTTATTAGCAACTTCTCTCATTGCAACCTTCTCATCACTAGAGTTAAATATCTCAAATGTTCTTCCTCAGTATTACTGAAGACCAATATATCATCAAGGTACACAATTACAAATTTTCCAATGAAATCTTTCAACACTTCGTTCATCAATATCATAAAAGTACTTGGCGCATTCGTCAAACCAAATGGCATGACAAGACATTCATACAACCCTTCATTCATACTGAATGTTGTCTTCCATTCATCACCTTCCCTCATTCTAATCTGATGATATCCACTTTTCAAATCAATTTTTGAAAAAAACTTTTCTCCACTCAAGCAATCCATCAAGTCGTCCATCCTTGGTAAAGGAAATCTATACCTAATGGTGATTTTGTTTACAGCCCTCGAGTCTGTACACATTCTCCATCCACCATCATTCTTTGGACTTAACATTTTTGGCACAATGCATGGACTCAATCTTTCTCTGATCAATCCCTTGACATCAAATCCTGGACTTGCTTCTTAACTTCTTCATTCTCCTGCAGCGTTAGTCTGTACGTTGCTTTGTTTGGTAAACTCACTCCTGGTATAAGGTCAATTTGATGGATTATACTTATGATGGGTGGAAATGAACAAGGCAAATCGTCCACCACTATACCAGGGAAATTCTCCAATAGTTACCGAATTTTCTCAGGTAGATCATCTATCGAAATACTGGTCAAGATGACTCTAGGTTTTCTCACCACAACAAACTACATTTATTCCTCTTTCTTGACTTCATCTAGAAGTTCCTTCCCACTCATGAGAAGTATAGTGTTTCTTTCTTCTTCTCTCACCTTCTTGTCTTCAATTGGCACCAACATATGTGTCCTACCATTCTTCTCCAAGGTGTAGGTGTTCTTTCTTCCATCATGAAAAAAATTATTGTCATATTGCCACGGTCTCCCAAACAAAAGATGACAGACATCCATGGGAATAACATCACATAAGATCTCATCTCTATAACCCCCTATTTTAAATTCAAATAAACATTGTTTAGTGACTGTTACCTGATGTCCTTTTCTCAACCACGAAACCTTGTATGGGCTCGGATGTGCAAATTTTTCCAATTCCAACTTCTCCACCATTTATGTGGATACTATATTATCTGTATTTCCACTATCCACAATTACCTTGCATACCCTATCCCTAGTCTTGCAAGCACTTCTGAACAAACTGTTCCTCTGGACAAGATTCTCTATCTCCCTCTCTAGCTTCAAGAGAATTTTCCTCATCATTAAGGATCTTCCGCCTTCTGCATCTTATGCCTCAACATTCTGCCTTTGCACTTCTGAAATGTGAGCTTTTCCTCCACCATATCTTTTTATGTCAAGACATTCAAAATACTTGTGTTTGATCTTTCCATAGACAAAACACTTTATTTCACCTCCTCTGCCTCTTCCTCTTCCTCTTGCTCGCAAAAAAGTGTTCCTATCGGCATATTGTCCTCCTTGTGAGCTTCCTCCCCTTTCTAGGTGGTTATGAGGTTTATTTTCTTCATCCTTGGGCTTCTGTACTGTGTCTTGGGAAAATGATTTCCTTCTACTCTGACTTCTACCTCTTCCCCTTTGACCTTTCTTTTGGGCCAATTTTACTTCTTCCTTTGAAGAAATTTGATAAGCATATTCCACAATTATGATTGTCACCATGCTCATCTTGTCTTGAATTTCATATCTCAAGACATTCATGTATCTAGTGACTTTTTCATCATCATTCTCATGATGACTTGCCATGATGTTGAGTCTATTAAACTCCTCATTGTATTCCTTCACTGTCATCCCCTTTTGTCTCAAATTCTTCATTCTTTGAAACATATTAATTTTGTAATCCCTGGGTATAAACTTGTGTTTCATCTTTGCAACCATCCTTTCCCAGATTTTGATTCTTTTCTTTCCTTTACAATACCTCTCAGCCTGCAGTTCATCCCACCATAGTTTTGCATGCCCTTTCAGTCTAGTGACAGCATGTTTCACTTTGTTATCTTCTTTGATGTCCTCATAATCAAAGTATTTATCCATATCTCTAGACCAATCTAGCAGCTTCTTAACGTCTAAGTTACCTTCATACATTGGGATGTCCTTTTTTTCTCTGGCCCCTATTCTTGCGACAACTCTGAATAGTTGTTCCTCTACATCGTCTTTGGCTACAACTACTTCTTCGTCTCCAGCCTCATTTTCACTTTCAGCCTCACTGATATCTCTAGTATCAGTTGTTCGTCTCTGTGTTGTCTCCATAACATCCAATCGAGCACGAAGTTCTGTCATTTCCCTTTCCACGGATGGATCGGGCATGGGTCTATCTTGATGTATTATTGGCGACATTGTTTAAATATGTTCGACGCATAATTTAAATCTCAACTTGCCTTATGTATCCCTCTCTTACAGAAAACAATGATTGTAAGGTCTGATCCCACCTGACGCAACACCCCTACCTCAGCAGGCTCTGTGTGACCTCCCAGTCTGGGATCATTATATTCCCTTGAGCCGGAATGGCTCTTTAGTTCCCTCTGAAACATTTGCACATACAACCACAGGTCCTTCTTAGAAGTTACACCTGTGCAAACAAGCACTGGGCGCGAACCTCCACTCCATGTGACCAGCCAATGTGACCATGAAATTTACCCGAAAGGGCATTTTAGGTTTTGCGACTTCGTGATTCCTATTATGAGTCCCTTTGACTCCGTTGCCTCCTGAAACCCTGAAATGGGCTTACGATTCTACTAGCTCCTCCTTTATGCTTCGACCATGTGACTTCAGTCACATCCTGGGTTCCACCTCTGAGCGCATTGGGATTTCGCAACTTACAAGTTCGCGATGCAATCTCTTCTCCCCTTCCCAAAGTCTGAACTTGCAACTTCTCCAGCTCAGATCTACAGTCCTAAACCTTCAACGATCTAACGGCCCATATTGTATCAGAATTTCACATATCAGGATTTCGTAATTCAAGACCTCCAAGTCACGACCTTCTCCACACTTCGACTTCCAAAATTCTGAAATCCGAAATCACAATATCAACGCCTCTCATTTATCCATATCTAATGACGACTATTCCTCCTAAGCTTATGAGTGTTGAAAAATACTCATCCTTAAGTCCTCCCCTGATCCACTGGATCTAACGGTCCACGGTGAATCGACAGTCCTCCCCCTAATAATTTCAAACGTTCATTCAAGTTCTCGATACTCTTGGCCAAATAACTCAATGCCTCCTTCTTGTTATCACTTTGTAATTTTCCCAAGGCTATGGAGGCAGTCACAAGGGCAACATCAAAATCACTTCGAGTCAGGGATCTATCCCTCCAAGACTTAGAGAGGGATCTCTCTATCAAATTTAGATGGATGTTAGGCTATTTATGCAGGGCATGGTTTTGTTTATGGAGTTGATATGTTTGGGAGATGAAAAATCGAATTTTCATTGGGCCATGGGGTCTTCTTTTTTGAAAATGGATCTATCTCGGATGTAAAAGATTGTCTCCACAGGGTAGGATAGAAATAATTTTGGATCAAATTCAATTAAATGAAAGTGGGGGAGAGGAAAAGAAGGGAAAATCCGTCAAGAAGAGGCACACCTAGGAATTCCTATGCTCAACTTCAGACGAAAACATACAGATCATTAAAAGAACAGAAACAAAGTGCAAAAAACAAGTTTTGTTCTTAATCTTTCTTTTAATGATTGGATCAGGAAAACATCAAATGGATTTACATAGTAATAATATAGTTACACAGAGAGTAAAAACATCACGAGTGAGTCTAACACAACAATCCTACAGCTACAACTTTTATTTCTGTAAAATCATCTGGAGAATTACAAAGTATCCCCTATGGGGCATGAAAACCAGAGCTCAATGATCCACCTTTGTGCATTTTTATTATCACAATATATGGAATGGACTCTCCCCAGGATCCTGAGGTATAATTCAACCACCTCATCCAAAAATAGCAACAAATCCCCAAAAATCCTGAACTGTCTGCCATGAAAGATGGGCCAAATTTCTGCAAAAAAGCGGTCCACTCAGACATCTGTTTATATTTAATGCTAACACATGGGAAGAAATTAAGGAGGTTATTGTATATGGGCATGTTCTGGACAAACACCTCCTTTGGTTTCGCCAAATTCTCCTCCAGCTCACCGAAACAGCTCCCGGAAAATCAAGATTGTAATAGAAAAATGAAAAACTGGAACAATGGGGCTCAAATATGGCTTTGATTCTTCCTTTTCATGGATGTTGTGCAAAAAATGAGAGAGGTTTTTGTTTTTCATCTCGTTATGGAGAAAAACCTCTCTCTATTTTTAAAAATTCATTTTCATTTTCTTGGAATCGGCTTCGGAAGATGATATGCTGAACAGACAAAAAATGGACGGTTTTTAAAAAATTGGGAAAACACAGTTTTTTTGGGATAGGTGGTATTA
>SNQJ01S0006345.1:86666-112394 GCA_010110895.2 Picea sitchensis
ATTAGACATGTAGTGATGAGAAAGGACGTTGTATACCTTGGAATGATAAGATGAAATGATAGTATAAGTCTAAATATAGGTGATCCAGGGTATAATAATGGAAAAAAGTATGGGCAAAAAGGTACAATATGTGGTCCTAACAAACAGGAGCTTGGGAGACTTGTTGAGAAGCCTGGTGACAGAGCACCATAGCAGCTGGGACAACGTATTGCCACATGCAGAATTTGCGTACAATGATTCAGTCAATCAGAGTACAGGAAAAAGTCCATTTGAGATTGTATATGGCAGGCAATTGAGAGGAGTATTTGAACTCAGGGATTCAAAACAAACTGCCACTAGCAGTGCAAGCGCTGAAGAATTTACAGAGGCAATGAAGGAACTTCACGGTAGGGTGAAGGAGTGACTGATTGATTTGAATCAGGAGTATAAATGCAGAGTAGATCAACATCGGAGACAACTTCAGTTCAAATTTGGGGATCTGGTTCTGGCACACTTGAGAAAAGAAAGGTTCCCAAGGGGAACATATAACAAATTAAAAATGAAGAAAATTGGGCCATGCAGGTTCCTAAAGAAATTCGGAGAGAACGCTTATGAAATTGAGTTGCCGGATGGCATCGGGATATCTCTGATATTCAATGTTTCAGATTTATACCCATACAGGGTTGGAGAAGCAGAAACTGGAACTGAGGAACCAGTGGTCCAGTGGCAGAATAAATTACCAGTAGCAGAGAAGCCACAAATGGAGTACATACTAGACAAAAGAATGGGCAAGAAAACCAGGTGAAAGCAGTATTTCGAGTATCTGGTCAAGTGGAAAAATCACCCAGTCGAGGATGCTAGCTGGGAGAATGAAGCAGTGATACAGAAGCATGGACAGACCGTGCGGGAGCTCATGGACAGGAGCCCATGAAAATTTTCAAGCCGAGTAGTATGATGCAGGAGCATCGCCCAAGACAAGCGAGCCAGCATGAAAGACAACAAAAAGCTGGACTAGGCCAGCCGAAAACGTTTTGAATTTTCATTAAGATGATGCGCCAATATATAAATGATGCATATATGGAAAGCACCTTTGTATATTATAATAGACCTTGAGCCTTTAAGATCTCGTCCTTAGGTAGATAAGGCATTTAATAGATTTAATGTAGGTAGATAGATGTTTAAGTCTAGATTAGACAATTTTAGAGTTCGAGAGGGAAAATGAATATAGACACCCTCCTTTGTACATTGTCACATAATTCAGAAATTGAGAAGCATTCAGAAGAGAAGAGAGCCAACAGAGAAATTTTGAAGAACACCCATGTATAGATTTGAGCTAATAGAAGAGAGTCTTTGATTCAAATTCATGTCTGGTGTTGTTTTCTCTGTATATTTTGTTTTGTGTGCTCATGAATGTTTCTTTCTGGTTATGCATTTGCTTTAGATATGTTGAGCATGTGATTTCAGGGTTTCAACTGAAGTCTGAGAGAGAGAGAAGAGAATAAGTTTCAATTGTTTCTCTGTCTGAGCCAGGAGATTCCTACATAGAGTGCAGTTGAATTCATCCGCATAGAGTGCGTTGATGAGGGCTCAATAGTTAAACACTTATTCTCATTCAACCAGAGTTATAGGGTTGTCGGGGGAGCTGTGTGAAGGGAGCACAGGTGAAGTTAGGAGTCTCAGTAGAAGATCTGAGCAGAATAAGGTAGAGAGACTGTTGTTGCCAGAAGTGCATAACGTCTGAAAGGTTCAACACTTTGGGAGTTGTTGAAGGTCGAACATGAAGAGTGTGCACAAAATCTCTAAAGGAATTAGAGTTGAAAAGCTCAGGAGGGATAGATTCTTCATGATACTGTGGAGGAGAACTCAGGAACCGAATCGAAGAAAGTTTAAGCAGGAAGGAGCTTTAGATCGGGAGGAGTCCTTGAAGGGGAGGAATCAACGGTCAGGATTCACAGAGGATCCTTGCGAAATCTCGTCACCCATTAGATCTCGAGGATATACCCCCGGGTTAACCTAAGCGTGTCGAGGAGGAGCCCAAGAGCCATCGTGATTTGTCTCATCGGGGAATCGGGGTTTACGGAGACAGAAGTTTTGTGCCTGCTAAAATCGCGATTAGCGATTTCCCGAGAAGATCAGGGCCATTGATCTCAGCGGGGATACGTGGCGTGAGATCCTGTAGAGTCAGGGTTCGACACTTCAGAATTCTTGGCGTCGAAAGAATCACAGAGGATTCCCAAAACTCCGAGTTGCGACGGGTCCCACCATGATAGCGGTTGGTATTGACAGGTGGCATCACATATCGGAGTTCGGGACTTGGAAGGTCCTCTGAAACTGTGCCACAGGAATCGCGAATTCCCGAAACACGATTTCCCGATTTAAACAAAAAGCATGGGGTCCAGGCTGACAGTGCATAGGATAGGTGGCATCGGAGTCCGGGGATCGAATATTTGTGAGAGCAGCGACATGCGACTGTGTGTTTACCGATTTCCCGACGGGGAAATCCCTGATAAGTACAGCGAACGATGCGTAGGGAATATCCATCGGGTATCGGAGTTTAGTGTGACCCGAGTACAGGACTCGCTACTACGGGATGTCTGATTTCCTGATAGACTCAAGGGAGATTGTAAGTAGAGCATCCTGTGGGTGTCGAGGGCTTCCGATAGGAAGTGGAAGTGTAGTTTAGCTCTTCGAGCCTAGGGGAGAAAAGGTCCTGGTGGAAGCGGGACACGCGGGTGGTGCGTGTTGCGTCATGATACAATACAATACATACGGGGGAGATTTCTAGAGTTTTCCCTCCTTCTACTCAAGCTATCTTATCGAATTAAAATATCTACAACTAGTTTACATTTATTACAATAATTGCCTCCAACAAACATATGAGAGAAAATGCTCAATATCTGTGTTACAATCCCCAAAACATTTGAGAACAATTACATCTCTTTAGATATTACATTAATGTTCCTCTTTTGAAATTCAAATCATCGTCAAAATGTGCGTTGGTGCATATCCAGTTGTCCTTCCGCTTTTTCACTTACTTACGATGCTCCTGCATCAGAAACACTCGGGATCTGATTGACCGCAAGACATCTGGGAGTTTTACTCTCAGTCTTGAATGTAACTGAACGAGAGTAGCAATTAGTTTTTTTTTTCAGAGTAGACGAGTAGTCGAAAGAAAAAGAAAAAAAAAATGAGAGGATCTCTGATAGATGTAGATGCATGGCTTGCCCAAATGAGGTGGCTGGAATAGTATTGTTGAAGAGGAGATAGAATAGTTTTCTTGAGAGAGATGAGACTATGTTACAATCTAGCCTCCACATATTGTAATCGGACATTCAGTTTAATAGAGAGAAATAAGTTTTTCCTACATATGAACCTTCTATATGTGTTGATGTGCTTGTGAATGTCATTTGTGCTTATGAATGGATGTTGTATATGTATGTTAATTTTTCATCTGAAGGGATAGATAGAATTATCTATTTGTGAGTTTGATGGAATTGTTTATGGGTTCTTTAGGCTGTGCAAGGAGTGTACAACGGAGTATTGGAAACTTTGTAGTTGGTTCAAGGAGTGCACATATGAATATTTAATCGATTTTAGGGAATAACGTGTCAGGAGGGAACACCAGAAGGATTCATGAACTCAAGAGAGAAGCCTCAAGGTTACTGAAGAGCTTGGAGGTGATACTGTACAGAGGAACACACAGAGAAATATAATTGTCGAGGGTTTTGTAGATCTCTACCATTGGGGCATCGAGCGAGTGCAAGGAGTGCATGAAAGAACTCTATTTTGGGTTAAGGGATAAGAGAATTTTCAGAGGAAGACACTTACAGAGTTGTTGAATACTCTATAGGATCAATAAGGGCTGCTTGAGTAGGAGGTTTCCAGGAAGGCACAAACTTTCCCTTTGAAGGGTAAGACAAGGGCCAAGTCCCTTAGAGATTCTAACATTGACAAAATCTTAGGAGGAGTAGTTCCTTTGCGCACAGAGTTCCAACAGAAAGTAGCAGCAGGTCGAGACACTTCAAGTTCCAAGCCATAGACAAGATCAGAAAGGATAGCACAATAACATGCAAGGATCTCAAAAAGCATTGCAGAGGTCGAGGAACCCTTCGAGGTTTCAAAGAGAACAAATCTTAGAAGAGATAGTGGTTCCAAAAATGCAGAAGAGACCCAAAGTCACTGGGCTCGTAGAGGGATCAAAGATAGAAATCTTTGTCACTTAGAAAATTCTTCTAAGTTTGGGAGAACAAAGAAGCTCAGGAGGAGGAGCGAAAATAACCGTCAGATCGACTGTAGGGAAAAATCTAGACCATCATATCAGAGTCCAGACAGGAGCAACGCGCACAAAGGGAGAACATATCTTGATCATCGGATCTAGGTGCAAAGGAGCAACAACCGTTGGATCCAAGTAAGGTGAACGCACCTTAATACTTTGAAAGTACACAGGAAGATTGAGGGTTAAGATTCATTCAGGAGGAGATGAAATATTTCAAGTCGTTAGATCTCAAAGAAGTAGCGCACTGGCTAGCTATGAGGAGTTATCGAAATTTCACAAAACCAAAGGATTTGGAAGAAGTAGGGTGAAGTTCGTGAAATCCCAAAATGTGAAATCCTGAAATAATCAGGATCGTTCATTGAGGCAGGACACGTTGCGACAGATCAACGTTTCGTTGATTCATGAATTGGGAAGCTGGAGGTAGGAGTTGCAAAAACTCATGAAACATGAAATCACGTTTTGATCAAAGATTTTGGCTAGAGAGCTATTTGGGACCATTGATCTAGTGCCATCGCGATTTCAGATATTGGGAGAACGAAGGTAAGGAGACTCTCAAAGTTGTGAAACGCGAAATCGCGATGCGCCTTTCATTCAAGCGTGTGGTCACCACCCATGGTCACATGAGTGGATGTAAGGAAAGGAGATAATATACGTTAAGCCCTTGTTGGGGTTTCAGAGGTCGGGAGAATCGTGGTGATTCACATGCAAAGACCCAACATGCAAAATCACAAAATGCCTTTTATGTAGGTGTGCAGCCATAGCCTGTGGTCGTGTGGAGGTGAGGCTCACGCTTGGTGTTTAGTCATGCAGGGTGAGTTTCATAAAGGGACCTATGGATTTGTTCCTGGGATTCCAACAGGGAATCGAAGAGCTTCTCTATCTCGTAGAATTGAACGATCCAGAGACCGGGAGGTCAGCAGACCCTGCTAAGGTGGGGAACTGCATCACTATGTATATTGATGGAAGGCCAAAAGATACTGGAAACATTGCGGGCTTTATAAATAGTACACGACCAGTGGAAACAACTAAGAAATGGAAATGCATATTTGAGGGATGCGAATGAAATCGTATATTTGTATGTGCAACAAAAAAAATAGTTCCAAGTGAAGAGTTGTTGATTGATTACAACTTAAATCGAATAAATGGAAGGGATGTGGCTATGGGGGTAAATATCTTACATACCATTCAACTAAACCTTTAATCAATCATTGTTATAATTTATCACTGCAATATTTCAATTTTTTACTACATATATTTCATTTTTCATTATTTATTTTATGATATTACTACAATATTTCATTTTTTTAATGTTACAATTACTTTCATAACTCTTGTTGATTAATTTATTTTGTCAACATCTGTCTAGGGTGACTGTGGAAATGCACCCGCTATGACTCAGCAGGTAAATGTTAAATATAGTAACAACTTATGACTACAACAACTAAACTTATGGAATTTCATTATTTATTTTCTGATATTACTGCAATATTTCATTTTTTTAATGTTATAGGTAAATTTCATAACTTTTGTTGATTGATTTATTGTGTTAACTTCTGTCCAGGACGTCTGTGGAAAATCACCTTCTACATTTGTCCAGGGTGACCGTGGAAATGCACCCATTGTGCCTCAACAGGAAAATGTTAAATATAGTAACAACTTATAACTACAACAACTAAATTTCTGAAATTTCATTATTTATTTTCTGATATTACTGCAATATTTCAGTTTTTTAATGTTATAGGTGAATTTCATAACTTTTGTTGATTGATTTATTGTGTCAACTTCTATCTAGGGTGATCGTGGAAAATAACCCACTACATATGTCGAAGGTGACCACGGAAATGCACCCATTGTGCGTCGGTAGATAAATGTTAAATATACTAACAACTTATGACTACAACAACTAAATTTCTGAAATTTCATTATTTTTTTTTCTGATATTACTACAATATTTCATTTTTTTAATGTTATAGGTCAATTTCATAAATTTTGTTGATTGATTTATTGTGTCAACTTATGTCCAGGGTGATCGTGGAAAGTCGCTACATATTTCTAGGGTGACCATGGAAAGGCACTCGTTGTGCCTCAACAGGTAAATGTTAAATAAAGTAATAACTTATGACTACAATAACTAAATTTCTCAAATCTTAAAGTTCATTTCATTAATTTTATTCATCAATGTATTGTGGCATGGTCAACGTGGGAAGGCACCCACTGAGGATCTTGATGAGGATGAAATATTTTATTCCACTGACCCAATAGAAACTGTCTTGAAGGCCTTGAAGAAGGAAACCATATAATATTTAGGTTTGTTTCACAAAACACCCCGGACGAAGGAGGACAGGGCAAGAATTGCAGAGCTAAAAAATATAATAACTAATTTTGGGGTAAGTGGCATATTCAGGTATTTTTATCAGCTATGACAATTTCATATCCATTTTTTTGTTTATATTTTCTATACGATATCATAAAGTAAATTTTTCCATTTGTAGGAGTTTTTAAACCCCATGCCCCGAGAACTTGTTGATCCTGCAATTGTTATAGGTAGCAGTGATGCTCCAATGAAACAAAAAAATCGACATAGAAAAGTACAAGTGAGCCTTTTTGACCCTCCTGAGGTTCCCCTCAAATCCATTGATGAGAACAATGATGTTGACAGGCATGACCCTTCAGAGAATTCTGAACCAGATCCTAGGACTCCACATGACTCCACAGAGGAACATACCGTAGATGGAGAGGAAGATATTATGCATGGATCAGAATGAATTAAAAGCATCAGATCACTAGATCTCACCTTTCTTGTGGATGAGGCATGTGTTCCGATCAAGATTCATAAGATTGCAAGTATTTGTTAATTAATTGATTCATTTTTATCATGAAATTGAAATGGACATTTTTTGAGATTATTATAAATTAATGGATAACACGTTTCTGCAGGAAAAAATGTTTTCTAAAGAAACTTGAATGACAAATCATTAGATTTGGTTGGCCCCACCATTCGCACATGGTGGAATGGCCAAGATAGAAAAAAGAAAGATGGATTGATAAACCACATGGTAAACTTGTTCGGCAATACGTTCAACAAGAAAGTGGTAAAATGAGAAGTTGTTTAAAAAACAAGGAAGACATCCATGAGTTGGTCAAGAAAGGTACAACACATGTCATATTATTAGTGAAATATTCTCATTTATGTTTTTCTTTCTTGTTTTAAGTAACAATTCCGATATCTAATGTTTTTCAAAAATTCCATATATAGGCTACCTAACACCTCCAAAGAAACCAAGGCTAGAATGGAAAATCACAGGCAGCATAAACTAGGCCAGGGTTTCTATGGAAAACTAAAATCCTAAATCATAAGAATTAAATGATTAACTGTGGTTAATATTTATTTAACAGTAGCGAACAATTTTTTTATTTTTGTTATTGGTAATTTTAATGGTGTTATGCATTGCAGTTAAATATGTTTGACACTGCTTCCATCGAGGAGGACCTAAATCTTGGTTACAAGCACAATTTTAAAAGTGTGATTGAATATAGGAAAAGATTGGGGCGGACTCCAATCTCCCCAGCCACACAGGTAAATAAAATGAATAAGGAAACCACAGTAGCATGCTTGTAAAGTCTTCATATTTTATTATATCACCCTTAACTATGTATGTATGTTTGTTTTTAGGAAACAGTGCAACCGCAATAGTGAATCTAGTGGTATTCAACAGACACCACATTATACAAGGGTGCACATGTCCAATGACAGTGGGGAGCAGAGTACCCATTCCGGTATGTATGCTTCAGAATTAGAAATATTTACTGTGATTGTAGATATTTAATTCCTGACTTATACTTATATATTATCTTTTTTAAATGGAAGAGAATGTAGCTCAAGAGGATGAACTGCAATAGGAACCAAGTGGACAAGAAATTAATGCACCAACTGTCACAACTACACAGACAGGTAAAGAGAAATAGTGTAATTTTAATCAAAATAATGAATTATTTATTTCAATTATATTTCAACATATCGATATGATCATTTTCATTGTTGTAGTTCACGCCCCTACACAGATGCCTCGAATGCCTTCTCAGTGACGTACTAGAAGTATGGTACATGAGCGCATGGAAACACAAACAATCGAAGGACATGGCGTAAGAAATGCAATGTCAAAGGATGATTATGATACCCCAATTGTCAATTTTATTAATGTAAAAAAACATAAATCAAAGAAAAATTAGATGTATAAATTCATGACTTGTATTTGGATGTTTATCAATGTTTCTAGTATGAAACATTGTTTATATGAATCACAACATTATGCTTCAATGTTTATATGTTCATATGTTTTTATGACTATCCTAGTTATGCATGAATGTCTATTAGTTTTCAATATAAACAAAATTATTTGTTGGGTATGGGGAATTGAGAGCGATGTGAGGGAGGCGAGGGGCCATATGAGCTTCCACCTTCACATTGCTTGCCTATTCAATAGAGAATAACCTATTCTCAAAACAAAGAGAATCTCATTAAGGTATGCAACCATTTAAGTTTTTTCTAGAGTATTTTACATGACTAAATGTTTGTTTATTTGCTTATATATTATTTACTCATATAAAGAATTTGTCTTTTATGATTCATGCAGGTCTTGGTGATGGAAATGCATATCATGGAGAACTCTTATCAATTTGTATGGGCTAATGGATTTGGTGAAAGGACAATGATAAGGTAAGGGTTTTGACGTGTTTTTTAAAGTATGTTTTATACTAGTAAAATTTCACAATCCTCTAGAAAGGATATAATTTATTTTTTGGTAGATAAGCATCAATTGTTTTAACAAACTATGAATCATAGACTGTGGGATTTATTTTTTTTCGTATTCTTACATTGACCAGTACAACTATAACAAATTTTTAGTACAAAATCTTAACCACACACACACACACACATATATGAACCCTAACTAAAGAAATGAGAGAAGAGAAAGGGAGAATATGTACTGATAGGAGTGAATGAAGATAATAATGTGAATCATAGAGTGGAGATTGCACTCTATCCTAGTTGAATGATACTTGCATCCAACATATCTCGTGCCATATTTTCAATCTCTCTCATTTGATCATAAGGGTATCTATAGGGCCTTACGTTGGCAGAGATACTACATGGTTTAAGTTTAATGGCATGTTCAGAGATCTCATGAAAAATGAAAACTTGTGGGAATTTCCTGAAACACCATGTCATGCTTATTAAAGTTATGTTTATCTATAAAGGAACATTTCCTACTTTAATTTGGGCTTCTATTCAATGAATACTAACAATAACTCCATTAACATGTTTAAAGGAGATTCTCCATTTTATGTGAGATAATCACTTGAATGGGTAGAGACTTTAGGCCATTAATTCCCCATGGTTCATGGACATTGTACCCAATGATTTAAGTCATTGAACCCCCAAAACCACCCTTTCAATAACAATGGTGTAAATGGAAATTGATAATTTGTAATCTACTTAGTTTAACGTTGTGGCATTTTCCTCCATTTACAATCACCACTTGAAAGTTTATAAATTGGTGTGTAACACAATTCAGTTTGTATACCATATTTTTGTTAATGAAGGTGTGGTTACTACCTAAGTCAATAAGGACTATGACATTTTTGTTGTTGATGTATCCTACAATTTTAATGTTTTTAGGCATGTCGATATCTTGCAAGGAATTCATCAATATGGTGTAAAATTTTGCTTCATTATTTAATGAGCACTCAAACCATTCTCACAGATCCTGTTGAGGTTCCTCATCATCCTTGTCATTATTCTTGAGGTGAACAGTATTTATTTGGAACATTTTTTCCACCAATACCATTTTTTATTACACCCAAAGAAAAATCTCTTAGCTCATATATCTTCCATTGCCTTTATCATGATTATGGCGTGCTTATGCATTTTTGTGTTATTTAGAACATATCTATCATTACTTCAGGCCATGGATCCTATGAGAGACTTATGTTTATATACATTATTAGATTCAACATAACAAGATAAATTGATGGATTTGACCATAATAGTTGGGACCTATATTCTAATTTAAATGTTGAGTTACATCATTTAAGACATGAAAGTAAAGGCCCTGTTAGAATCTATATATGTACCTTTGGTTTTTAGGCACTAACTATTGCAAAAGTTGCAGATCCAAAGGTTGTTCTTCTATAACATTGCATGAGAATGATGGGGTCCATTAAACATTGATTTTGTCGAGGTTTATGTTCATTAAAAGTTTAAGATCTCTATTGTTCCTTGCTTCTAAATTAAATGGATATTTGTTGGATGATAAAGGCATCATCACATAATCTTTTTGTTCAGAGTGAAATGATAGTATGGGTATGCACTCTTAAAGTATTCATGCTCCTGTCAAACCCATATAGCATCCACGAGGATGATATTGAATATGGATGACCTAACCTATCATCATCAATAAGCCTAGCAAGTGTATGAGCTAGCTAATTGTCTCAGGTTTGTGCCTATTGGTTGGATGTCATTTGGTCATGTACGAGCTAGCTACTTGTCTGAGGTCTATACCTATTGGTTGGCAGGAATTTGTATGCATATGAATTGCAAATCTAAGTCCCTTTTATATTACTAAGGCCTATTGTCATTCGTGAAGCCTAGCGTGCGAGCTACATACATACCATTGAAGGGAAAAATAACTTATTAAAATTCATATCTTATTTCTCCCTTTCATGTCATGAGTTTCTTATTGACTTCTTGCTAGAAAAACCAACAACAATCTTTTGAAGCTCAAAAGGGTCACAAATTGGATCCTAAAAGGATCATCCAACAATCTCTTTCCATATGCCAAATCCTCAGTGCCAATCATATCAAATAAATATTTTTAGCCCTACAAACCCATAATGAATTTCACCCTTTGTAATATCCTAACTTAAAAAATCTTCCCACAAGCCAAAAACCATAAGATAAATTGTATTTCATATATTTATTAGGTTCATATATATTAGAGGATTTCTCTCTTTATGTTTCCCCCAAATTCCTTAATCATCCCACATACCTAGCACTTAGTTCTTCATTATATTTTATATTATTTTTAGGTCCATTAAGTTGGGAGGATTTGGTTCTCTATGCACCCTAGTACAATATCCACCTATTTAATTGACTCATGACATTATATTTATTCCATATACTTTTGGGTCCATCAATATAAATGAGAAAATTAAGCATTGCAACTCCCCATGCTCTCATTCCCCAAATTGTCAAGAGTCCTTACACGTGGTTGAAGGGAATAAGATGTGTTTTGTGTAAAGGGGAACATGTAAATGTTCCACATTGTATGGAATTTTTGTTTCAACAAGAATCAAATCCTTCTATGGGTACCTAGTACACAAGACAAGTGGAGAAGAAATGGAGGCTCTTTTATTGATTTGGTTTACTCATCATGATGCATTTGAATTGATATCCTTGGAGTGTGTATTCATTGTCTTTTCAGGACCTTATTTGGTGGACATATTTGGAAGAAAAAGCCTAGATTTGGCTTCCTTGGGGCTTGAAGCCCACATATTAGATACCAAGGCCCACACACCGGATGATAATGTCATGCCTTTGGAGGCCTAAGAGACACCTTGGAGGATCTCACCTATCCCCTACAATCCAAGCAACTTTCCTTTGGAGACAAAAACGTCACCATTGAGGGATTGATGCCACCCTAAGGCTAGGGTTTGGTGGTGATTGAAGACACTTGGCCTTTGGAGGCCTAGCACACTCATATTCAACTCAACAAATTGACCTCTTGGAGGGATATGTGTGGCAATAGAAATATAGAGTAGAGGATTTAACTTGTTCAAGCTTTCTTTTAATTCAATCTTGCTCCCTTCATTTTATGCACCTTGATATAGAGTTGAGGAGTTAACTTGTTCCCTTCGCAAGATTTCTTTTGGTCTAAGAACCTATTGACCTGGAGTGGTGCATTGATTAAGTGTAGAATCTTCAAGTTGATCACCCAAAATTCATTCCACTATCAGGAGGGAAGAAGGGTGTTCCACAACAACCCTCGTTCAATCGAGAGGCTATTGCACATTAACAATAAATTTGGCTTTCTAGGGCATTTTTTGTTGTTGTGTCTATCAACTATAAGATTTTTCTATCCAATAGGTAGCTCATTGTCATAGTAAACCATGCTCAATAAAAGACTCACAATATTTTTAGCTCATCCACTCTTTTGATTGCTTACTAGATTCACAGTATTTGACTTGCAAGTTTTGTTGAGATTATGTAAGCAATTTTCCTTTTCAACTTATGATCATAAAACCCCAAGTCTAAGAATGGATCAACGAATATGTTAGCCTCTAAAAATATTCCCGTGTCAAAAAAACATTCATAGACTTCTTCAAAGATAAGTATCCTTTTTACCATGCATTTTAGAAGTGTTATTTATTGATAATCATGTATTGTTTTCCCTTGAGAAAGCATGTACTGCACATTCATCCATGTTGCATGGGGTTGATCATGTAGAGACCTTCCAATTACCATAAGAACAAGTAGTAACCCTTTGCATTCTACTATTTCCTATAATGGAATTGTTTCTAATTTGTAGCATATTATTTAATGAAGGAACAATTAACTCTTTGACTATGTTTTAGTTTGATGTTTTTGTCATGGATTTATGCTTAAATGCACAAAATCATAAAATGGAAATAAATTTTGTCTCTCTCAAAAATGATAAGCCAAACTAGCATTGAGCATTCATCTCCAATTTGTTTGCCATACACAGATAATTGTTTTTATTTTGTTATTGCATTGGTTCTCTATACATCAATGATTATTCACCACCTTGTTGCCTGTCAATTTCAGGTATTTGTCAAGGAGTGCTTGCTCTAAACATGGAGGATGGAACAATACATCATTTTCAAGCTCTATCCACAATTTTAGCCATAGGGGTAATTGGTTTGTTTATTGAATTGAAATCATATTTAATGAACTATCGAAGCATCATCCTTTTAAAATACTACATTTTTTGTATACCCTCACAAATATCTATATTTCCATCTTTGCAAGGCTATGGTTGTGCTTATTTTTCCACGACTTCAGCTCATACATGCACTGGATATGGAAGTGTTATTGTTGCGTGTGTCAGACTGCCTCTACAGGTCAATGATTATGTTTTTAATTTTAAATACTTGTGATAAAAAGATGATAAATACTGAATATACCATTTTTGTCTTGACTCAAATCATTTTCCTTTTTTTCAGGATCTTGAATTTGTCCAGTTTCATCCTACAGGAATATATTGTGCAGGTTGCCTCGTCATTGAAGATATTGACTTCCTCATTGGATTACGTTTGTTTCCAGACTTCATTGTGATTAAATGAACAATGATGGCCCATGAAATCAATATCATATTAGTTATATAGTATAGAACTTCATAGCATGCTTCTGATTGAATCAGTAATGTGAATTTAGATGATGCAAGGCATAACCAAATTTATTCTCTGGGAAAATATTCTTCTTATGTATGTTATAGATAATGGAAATGCATCTCAATCATTGATTGTGTTAATTAATAAATTCTAATTTGGTTTCTTTAATTTGTCAATAACCAAGAGAATAAATGAGTTAAATCCTATGTATTATATAATACAAATCAAAGATCATATTATTGGAATTTTTCTGAGAAGAGGTGGCAATGGTGTCCCCCTTCTCAGTCCTTGCATAGAGTGTTTGTAGTAGGATTGAGCAGTCCCTGCCCACCCTCTATGGTTTAGTTTAGAGATGATCTAGATAGAACCAAATTCCCTAAGGGATGTTTTGAAAATGCGAAGAAGAATCCATGATTATAAATCACCTCAACATGGGTTGGGGCCCACTTGACGAATATATATCATATGAAATACTATGCGTAGTTCTATTTGTTATTGGGATATGGTCTCAAAGTGGACCCTATGCTGGTGGATTTATATTAAGTGCCAGGTTAAAAGGCTCTATTGATCTCAAGCATTGTGTTAAAGGTTTCTTCATAGCCACATTTACACATGTCACACTCTAAAGATTGTGAGTGAATATTTACACATGCCATCTTTAGTTGATCTCAGTGCTCAATGTTTTTTAAAGAGATTCTCTGTATTATTTTATCTATTTTAATACAAGATAAGCATGGTGAACTACTTGGAGTTTATTTGTTCTTTTCAAGATAGATTTTCATGCACATGTTGGGAACTTTATCTTGACTAACTTTCTTGTTTGTGGATGAGGATTAGACCCACGAAAACTAGGTGTAATATTCTAGACAAATTTAGCATGCTTTTAGGGTTTTTGAGGTGATGTTTCATGGAACATATTATGGGTCTTGACATATTCTTGGATAAGTTTTTAGATGTTTCCTCTCTCATCTACAAGAGAAGGAAATTTCAGAGAGATAGGGGGATTAGTTATTTTTGAGGCCTCCCGCTTCTTTCACTTGCACTTCAGTATTCCACATTGTACTCCCTCTCAAGTCAGATTGGGAACTTGCTATGAATGGGATTATTCAACAGTATAAAACCCACCCACTGTAATTTAAAAAAAAAACCTTTATTTTCCAACATATATACCCTGGATTTTGTTTGGCGTTCCCTTTCCTCGTTTCAGGGGTATGCTAGTATTACTACATGACCATTACCTAGATTTTGAACCTTTTGGACATTGTTGCAACTCTCTCTCCAATACTAGCGCAATCAAATTGGTTGATTGTAACATATATGGGTTCTACCTATGTGCCCATGTCTCTACGTGCCCATGTCTCAATAGCTTGATAAGAAAACATATATTAGGACCATGAATTCTCTCCTAACCTTGGAATTATAGAAAGAAGGGTTATCTTTGATCAATAATTGTTCCTTTTCTTTGTAGGTCGACTGATCGACATAGCCTCAAACTAGCTATATTCAAGTGTAGATACACATTCCTTTCAAACATAAAGGATGGATTTTAGGAAATCTTTGTATTCGGTGGCATTACCCCAGAGGAACGAGAGGAACAATCCAATATGGGTGCCTTCATATGGAGGGAGCTCAGAAAAATTAATGCAATGAGTTCACAGGCACGAAAGAGGGCCTTTATATATTTGATTTCTTGATACCAGATACCACCATGAACACGCTCGTAAATGAGCAGGATCATAAATACACAGGTTCATTCCTCGGGCTTATATGATCAAGCTATACTTAATTTTATTTTTTAAACCTACAGAAGGTGTGGAAATAGCGACGTAAGTTCATCGCAAACCATTGATGAGTTTTTTACTCTACCGATTTTTCGTCGCAACTTTCCATGCTTTTTTGTCGCAAGTATGGCATCTGCATCATAAGTTGTTGGTGGTTTTGTCCTCTCTCGCAATGTTTCGTCGTTATTGCCACGATTTTTCATTGCAACTTTCCATTCTTTTTCGTCGTAAGTATGCCATTTGTGTCACAAGTTATTGGTGAGTTTTTTACTTTGGCACGCTTTTTTGTCCCTATTTCCATGATGTTTCATCGTTATTGCCATGATTTTTAAGGTAAACCTATCTTTAAGATGTTGACATGTGGCGACCTTATTTCGTCGTTGTTTCCACGAATACCTGCTGCGTGGATATAGTGATGAAAAATTTTCCATGAAAAATAGTCTTTGCCTTTGTGGAAAGTGCGACGAATATGTGTGGCAATAGAAATGAAAAACCATGGAAAATTTGGTCATATATAGTAGTGTATAACTAATAAAATAAAAATAAATTAACTTACAAATGATTAAAATGAATGTAATAAATCAACATACCTTTTTGAATGGAACAAAAAATTGACTCAATGTTGTTGAAGAGCTTGAATGTACATAGTTGAGTCTAACATCCTCCTAAATCTACCCATTCAACATCTTAACCATTTCCTATTGTTTTCTGATATAAACCTTGTGACTAAATAAAAAAAAGTTAATGTTATAATCATATATAGAATAAAATTCATGCTTATGTTATATAGAAACAAATAATTTTTTAGTCATAACATAAATAAGAAATAAATCAACAAACTTACTTTTTAAATTCATCACACATTTCCTTCATTGATAATTCACCTAACCTTACGCGTGATAATATAGCTATGACAAGTTTCTAATCCTTCACTCCTTGCATCATTCTACAAGGTGTTATAGTCATACCACCAGGCATGATTTTGATTTCAGGACATGTCTTACTTGTGCTACCTATTAAGGGTTTATACGTCCTAACCTTTTGATTTTTAATACTAATATTTTTCCATGGGTTGAATATCTCATCTACCAAATCCCATATTTGGCCAGTTTTAAATCCCAATTGGAAATAGCTATCCACAACTCTGAATGTCTCACTTCCTTTGCTATTTTTTTACTTTTACACTTTCCTCATCAATAGGGAAGCCTATTTCCATACAACATTCCTCCCTAAACTTTGCATCAATGTTTGATCGATCCCTGCCACATATTACATAAAACTCATTATGGATAAATCTCACTTTTTGAATGAAAGCCATGGACATCCCGTACTCATTATCTGTGTTATGATCCCATGCCAATAAATTTTCTTATCCATATATTAAACCGACATAAATTACACATTTTATTGTCTCAAAGAGAGGATTATTAGGATACTCTTGCATCAATTCTCTGCAAGCCTCTACATAATGATTTCCTCCAATCACATAATATTTATTCTCAAAACATTTTGACCTATCAAATCCATCCTTGGTATGAACTTCCATTGGTTCAACAAGAACTAAGTAGTCAACCACATGTGCATACAGATTGTTCCTAATCAATGCTTTTAAGTTTTGGATATGCAACTAATGTGGTTTTATAATTTGGTATTTCTCTTTACCTTTTATGGGTTTATATAGATACTTCACATTCAATATAAATGTATGGTCATCATCAACCAAATTGTTCCTCCTTAGCCATTCGCGAATGGTATTTTGTGTTGTTTTGATAATACCATCTTCTAGATCAGCACTAGCTGTTATTATTTCTCTTCTACCTTTACGAATTCCATCATGATAGTCATAGGTAACTATCAATTTTTCTTCATCAACAACCTTTTCTTTCCTCTTTTTATGATTTAAATGAGTTTCGTCTAACTCGACAATCTCTTCATAATCACTAGGAATGAAATCATCATTGGCCATACCTCTTTTGTGCTTATGTTGTTTAGTCTTATTTTGAGGAATATAGGTAACCGCATTGGCATTAATCTCAGTGACATCTTCATCTGGAGTTTCCATATCTTCAAATTTAACCCTTTTGTCCTTTCTAGAATGATGACTTTTATTTCTTCTTTGTTGTTCTTCTCTATTTTCTGTTACATATTCAACATCCGTTACTCTTTGTTTCCTTTTCCTTCCTTCCTATGCATTAACGATATGAAAGGAATTGATGACTTCCATGATATTTTTCTCGTAGAATAAACCCCCACTAACATCTCTGAAAGGCGCCTAGAAAAATACTATAAAAATAAAAATGTCATTTCCATTGTTAAATAATATTTAGCAATCATCACTAAACTTATAATAATACATGCTACAAAAATAAGAATAGGCAACTTACATTTCCCATCTCAATGTCTATCATGATCATTGCACATAAGTCTGTGAAATTTTCTTCCTTTTTATAATTTCTCATATTCAAACAATATCTTATCTTGAGACATGTCTTTGATGGTTTCCCCAATGCATAAACAATATATGTTCCTGGCACCAAACATATATCTCATAACATTCCAAGTGATTGATAGCTTGCTTGGACATGTTCAAATTAATCACAATACAAAATTATTTGTTCTCCATTGGTTGTTTGTCTGTCTTTAAGATACCAAGAATGCTCCATTCTACTTTCGCCATTCACAATTTTCCACTCTCTAACATTCTTCATTTCTCTCGTGACCTCATTTGTTGGGCTAGCATTTTTTTTCCTAGCATTCATGGAGGTCTTAACTAGGCTTTTGCATGCCATTACTATAGGTCTTGTTCCAGATATATTCACATAGATTTTCTTCCCTGCCATTTGTACTATATAAAAAACAAAAAAACACAAATTATTCAAGGAAAAAATAAAATATATTTTGTTCATGGAAAAAAAACTAAAGTTAAATTAAAATTATCTAAAACTTTACTTTTTCTAAGGCATAAAATTGAAAAAAAAAACACTGAAAAAAAAAAATACTAAAGCAAAAAAAAAAAACATCAAAAAAAATACTAAAGCAAAGATCATATACAAAAAATCAAAACCCAAAACACTTTAAAACCACATAAAAACAAAACAATAGAATTACACATGAAAAATATTAAAAGAAAAAAGTATCCATTAAAAAATACTTTTAGATAAAAAAATATAAACAATTTTTTTTTTTTTAAATAAACAATTTTATAAAATATTAAACTTTGAAAGTGAGTTTCTCTAATTTTATAAAAAAACAAATCTATTTAAAGTAAAAGAAAAAAATTAAAACAAAACCAAAAAAAAAATTAAAAATTTTACTAAAAAAATTATATAAAAAACTTTATATTAAAACTTAAAATTAAAACTTTATATTAAAACAAAACAAAAAATATTTTAAATTTTAAATTTAAATTAAACGTTGGACAGTTCGTCGACCAGCCAGGGGAGGGCAATGTCGGGCATCGCCCTGAATGACCGCATGGCCAAATCCATGGCTAGACTTGGCCACACGGATGTTGGGGGTGATGGTCGACATCGCCCTCCCCCAGATGGCCCAAACAACAATTAAAATTAATTTTAATTTAAAAAAAAAAAAAAAAAATTATTAAATCTATTTTATAATTTTTTTTTAAAAATTAGTTTTTTTGGTGGTTTTGTAGGTTTTGGTTTGTTGGTCCACTGCACACCCGATGCTCTCATGCCAATCGTGGACTTGGTCCCAAGGTGTCGAGGGAGATGCTCTACAACATCCGAGTGAGTGAAAAGCAAAAAACAAAATTTTAGGTTTGAAGTATAGTAAATGTAGGAGGGTTTCATCATTTTTTAGACTTAAAATGTGATAAATTTTGCTAAAATATATTTCAAAATATATAAAACAAAATTGAAAATTTATGATCTATTTCCAACAAAATATAAAAAATCACACGAAATTTAAGGTTTTCAATGTTTTGCATAGTTACAAAGCTTAACTTGCTTTGAAATAACCTTTGAAATGTGTAGTCTCTCCTTGTTGAATTCCCTTGATGTTTATCCCTTGTAGCTTACTTCAAATTATTTAACAAACGTTCCCCGATTGCTTCAAAATATTCAACAAATGTTGTCCGATTGCTCCAAAATATTCAACAAACATTGCCCAATATTTGATGCAATGTAAAAAAACAAAACAAGAGTGTGTATATATACCAAGTACTATACAACTTGTTAGTTTTTTTAGTGCACATGGGATAAATAAAATAGAAGGAGATTATGTATACATATCAAATATTATATAAACCATCTATATGTTTAATCAATGTGGGATAAATTAAAAAAGATAAAACATAATGTAATTAATTAATTTATGATGAATTAATAGAGTAAGAATTATTTAATATTCAAGGTAACATATTAAAGAGAAAGATTTAGGGGGAAATTGTTGGGGGAAATTGAGAGGGAAAATTCGGAGGGGAATTTTTTGAGAAAATTTGGAAGGAAAAAATTTTGGGAAATATTTGGAGGGAAAATTTTGGGGAAAACATTTTGGAAAAAAGTTGGATGGAAATTTTGAGAGGGAAAATTTTGGGGAAAAATTTTGGGGAAAATTTGGAGGGAACTCTTCATTCCACAAGATATAAGAATGTCATTGGGAGAGTGGGCATTTTCACCATTGTATGTTTGTAGTGAGAAGTGATGGATTCATCATATAGAGAGGATTTTATTTCTTGGGCATCAACATCTTGTTCACATGCCTCCTCTTCGGAGATTGACAAATGTGGTTTGAATACTTTTAATGTAAATGAGGAGTCATATGTTTCACCTAGTGATAACTTTGATCATAGTACAAGAAATGATATTGAGCATATTGATCGGGAAAGTCATCATTCTGAAGACTTTGAAGGAACGAATGATGAAGGGGAGGAATATGGTGATAAGGATGATGAATATTTTCCTCTAAGTGAGGATTTCCAGGGTACTAATGATGATGATGAATATTTTACTCCAAGTGAGGATTTTGACAGTACTAATGGGGATGATGAAGAGTTTCCTTCAAGTGAATATTTTCAAGTAAGTAAAGAAGATGATGAATATTTTCCTGTAAGTGAGGATTTTCAAGGGAGTAAAGAGAAAGATTAATATTTTCCTCCAAGTGAGGATTGTGCAGGTATTGATGGAGATAATGAAAATTTCCCTCTGAGTGAGGATTATCAAGGTACTAGAGAGGATAATGAAGATTTTCCTCCAAGTGAGAATTTTGAAGGTACTAATGAGGAGGATGAAAATCTTCATCCTAGTGAAGATTTTCAAAGAACAAATAAGGATAATGGAGATTCAGTGATGATTTTGAAGGTATAGATGAGGAAGAATAATATATTCCTCCAAGTGAGGATTTTGAAGGGACTAATGAGGATGGTGAATATTTTCCTCCAAGTGAGGATTTTTAAGGGACTAATGAGGATGATGAAAAGTTTCCTCCAAGTGAGGATTTTGAAGGTACTGACACAGCAGGAGAAATCAAAGGTTCCAATGAATATGATGAAGAGTTTCCTCCAAGTGATTATTTCTAAGGTACTAATGAGAATGTTGAAGATTTTCCTTTAGGTCAGCATTTTGAGGGTAGTAATGAGGATGATGTAGAATTTCCCTCAATTGGAGACTTCAAAATTAGTGAAGATGACTATGTCGATTGTGGACATTTTCTTGCAGGTGATTGTGTTTTCGATGAAGATCTTGTTATTTCTCTTCTCAACGATATTACCAAGGAAGATGATGATGGACTTAGGAATGGAGATCATGTTCTAAATCATTCATGTGAAACAAATCAAGGTGATGAAAAATCTTTTGTTCAGTCTCCTTAGGATTCTATGTATGACTATACTGAGAATGATATTCCTCCTAGTGATGATGTTCAAATAGTAGATACATTGCAAAGAAATATTGTGTCCAGGATGAGGACTAGACCTTTTTATATCAATATAAATCATTCTAGTTATACAAGGTCCAAGAAATAATTTCTCACTAAATCATTTTCCATCGACGATTTGATTTCTAGTGATTGTTGTCATAATAACTATTTGAAAAGTATAGACTACATGTATGCCTTGCAGAAAAGGAAGACTTATTTGTCAATGAATAAGAGCATGAAAAAATCATATTTAGTGGGGTGTATGATATCTACGAATATAGGATATTATTATTACATTGGCAATATTTTACTTTGCAGAAAGGATTTCAAAACAATCCACTCAATTGGTAATCTTTGTCTATCAACGATCCAAACAAGATTGGAAAAAGATCCTACATTTTATTCAAAGGTACATCATGGACGAGATATTTCCCCATTAACAAACACTACATTGGCATGTATGTGAGACTTATTTTCCAAACATGGAGAGTCTATGTCAGATAGAGAGACAATACATATTCCAGATAATTTCTCGAGGAATGAAATATACAAGTTAAACAAAGAATATGTTGAAAGTGTTGAAGGAAATCACAATTTTATTTCAAATGCATATTTTACAAGAGTATGGAAGAGACAATTCAACAATGTTTGCAATCCTAAGAAGTCAAGGATGGCGATTTGTACTATATGTGATTCTCTTAAAGAAAGAAGAGATAAATATGAATGGGTAGAAAGAGGTATATATTTACAATTTGTTTTTGTTTAAATTCGATAGTTATCAACTATGAAAACATATTATTAATATTTTCAGTTTTTTTCATGTGCATATTCTATAGTCAAAGTACTCCAAGAACACAGGAATCAACAATCAAGTGAAAGGAAAAATTTGTACAAACATAGAAAGAAGTGTTATGATGCTCCCGATAAATATATGGGTACGATAATTGATGGCATGGACCAGAAAAAAACACTTCTACCAAATTTTGTTCGGACACCAAAACATTTACAGGAAGAGAATTTCATTCAGTTTCATTTGGTTGGTTGTATGGTTTTTAATGGAACAATGTGTCCAAGGGTTTACTTCACAACTCCAAATATTCATAATGATGTAAATTTGACCATCACTATAATTCATCATGTAATCAATCACTGGTCTGGTAATCTTCCTCAAGTTATATATCTGCAGTTGGATAACATTATTCATGAAAACAAAAATCAAATCGTCTTTGGATATCTCATCATGCTTGTTGAATTGGGAATCGTTCAAAAGGTTAAAATTGGTTTCCTTCTTGTTGGACACACACATGATCATATTGATTAAATGTTCAGTCATTTTTTAGTAACATTGAAGAGGGAAAATGTTGGAATCCTACCATCATTAATTGAATGTATTAAGAAATCATACATTCCAGAGCATATTTTTCACATATTAGAAGAAATTGTTGACATGTGAAGATTTATCCAATGATCACATGGTGAAGAAAAATGTATTGATCAGCTTAATGACATTAGCTTCCAACATCAATTTTGCCTAAAAAAATTGATGGGAAAACACTTATATGGGGAAAGAAGTATTCAACTACTAGAGAATGGGGGCCTTCAATAGGTTTGGCATTTTTTAAGTTCATTCCATATCGTCCAATATTTGCATCAAAGTTAATGTTATTACAATCCATTGTTGAAATCCATAATGCACAAAGGAGTAATAGAGATGTAGATTATTATGAATGCTTGGAGGAAATAAAAAAAGTCCATTAAATATACATATAAGTAGTTTGATGTTTCTGATTATGTTTGGTGGGAGTCTTTTTTCAATGATAAAAATGACATAATTTAAAACTCAACAAATGAAGATGCATTTTTTAAGACTCCATTTATTTGGCCACAAAATAGGTCAAATGAATCTGAAGAAACAAACATTGTTGAAAAACAGGAATCTGAAGCTGTTATTGAGTTTTCATAGGTAGAGGAAAGAGAAATGTATATTGGTTCTAGAATATCATGTGAATAATGTGAAGCCATGGAACATCTTTACAGGGGTTCAACACAAGATATTAAATATGGTTGCATGATTGCAGTCTTAACGATTGAAGATCCACATGGTTATCCATTTTGGATTGCAAAAGTTATAAGGATCGATAAATAAAATGAAGATGTTATATAAGTTTAAGTGCATTGGTATGCAACAAGTACACCCCCTTTCAATGGTGTGTACAAGAAAGAGATGGTGGTTGAGAAACAAAACAACAGAAAGAGAAAAATAAAGGGTCAAAATACAAATCCTCATCGCACTGACCTCTTAAAATTAGAGGATGTTGGCATACTTGTCTATGACTTCAATTTAACAAAGAGAGGAACTCTTTGCTCTAGGACCATAGATATTATCAAGAGGTTGTTTCCACAAGAGATAAGTGCAAGGTGGGATTCTGTTGAACCTAGTCGTAGATCAAAGAGCCTTTTGACATATGAAATGTTGTGCATACAGGCAGACTCAGATGGTGCACTCATTCATAATAGAGAATAATATGGATTGAATCTACATCTTCTTCTAGTCATTCAGATGAAGACAATGCAGATTCTGATGGTGTGTCAGAATCCATGGATGAATTTGATTAAGTGCTTGAAATATTGTATGTGCTTTTTATCAATATGGTGTTTGTATGGTAACCAAAAATAAGTGTTCTCGGTTACATGTGAACTTACATGAAGTTATGAATCATTTATATGTTTTATGAATTATATGTGTTTATTATGGAGAATATATAACAAAATTTCTTAGCTCTTTTGTTTTGAATATGAAATGTGACGAAATAATTTATGTTTCATTAAACGTAATTTGTATAGACTTGTTTATTTAAAATAAAAAAATATTTTGAAGTTATGTTGAATGTTGAGATCTGAAATGGTGATATTTTCATGCCATTATTTATTATCTTGTGGTTGGAGTGATAAACTAACCTTAAAAAAGTAATTATTTAAGGGTTGATTTTACGATTTGGTTTATAACAGTGATAATGTTTTACACCACTTTCAAAAATGTGTTAATTTGTAGGTTTTGGATGAAATGGTACTTGTCGCACTAGGATAAGGTTTGAAATGAGGTATAATTTTAACATTTAGAAAAAAAAAAAAAAAACTTTCGGTAGCACCATTCTTTGATTTAGGTGTTGATTTTAAGGTTTTTGAAAGCAACTATATGCATGTTTTAGGCCATGCTTGAAAAAAGTCATAGTTTTAACCTAAAAAAATTGTTTTACTGGTAGCACCACTTTTTGATTTGAGGGTTAATTTTGTGGTTTTTTATGAAAACATATGGGTTTTAAACGCTAGATTTCTCGTGTTGAGGTCATGGTTCTTGTTAAGTTGGTAATATTGTTTTTGGATGCTTTTGATTGTAACCCAACAAAATATATACTAGAATCATGTTGACTATTTTTATCTATCCATCTGTCTATGGATGAAATTTTGTAGATCTCTTCAACTTTGTGTCCATATTCTCCTAAAGTGTGGTCCAAAAGACAGTGAGAAATCGGGTATCCTTGTCTGAGACGATTCTCCTTGGTATCCCAAAGTGAACCAAAACCTACTCAAAGAACATGTGTGTTTCTTATTTCCCTATGATGATATTTCTACAAGGCATAAGAGTGCACATATTGTAGAACCTATCAAGTACCAAAAAAAGATAGTCATGTTCCTCCCTGGTTGTTATCAAACCACATACAAAATCCATGTAAACAATTTCATAAGATTGACTGAGTATAGGTAAGGGATGGAATAGACCTTTCTTTATATTATTCGGCTTTCTAGTACAACAAATTATTCATCCTCAAATAATCAAGATACATCTTCTTTCATTCTAGGCCAACCGTTTTCCCAATACCAAAATTTCCTACAACATTGGAGGTGTGAGCCTCTCTAATAAGCTACAATATGTTACCTTTAGGAACATAGATCTTGTATAGATTTTAGAGTAACCCATTCTAGAGATGACAGTTATCCCTATTATCACCTTATACTACATGAATTTGGCATGTAGTTGTTGAAACACCTCTTTGAAGTCCTCATATTTTGTGTGTGCATATTTCTATGCATAATGGGTAAAAGGTTCCATGTGCATAAGAATTCCCAAAGTTGTAATTTTGGATATGGGTGTCCTTGAAAGGATTTCTATCAACTTATTAGTTCTTCCCTTCGTATACTTGATGACTAGATGAAATTGTTGCAAAACCCTCTTTTGAGTACACAACGCACCCTTTAAAATTTCTGGATTTTATGGTACCACTTGTTTTTTTATTACATGTCCTTATGTTTTTCTTTCATAGATTACATTTTTGTATTTTATTTAATTTGGTGCATTTTTTGTCCAATTCTTTTCATACCTAAAATCTTAATAACCCCCCCCCC
>SNQJ01S0006345.1:122072-133992 GCA_010110895.2 Picea sitchensis
ATGAGGATCCACGTGATGTGTCACATACCACCGGAAACAACATGATGTATACTATCCATTCATGGGTGTTTTATATGCATGTGCATTGTCCTTCATGTCCAAATGTCTTTATCAATCTTGCGGTCCAAAACCCATGACTATTGTTGACATCAATGACAACAACCAATCTTCCAAGAGTATGATGTTATCAATACAAAACTATCTACTATCATTTTCCTTTTCCTTTGCATTCTCTTCACAAGTGATTGTTTTTCATAGGAAATGGATTCTACATCGACCAACTCATCAAATCGTTCAGGAATCAGTCGATCACCCCATGCCAAAATATTTTCTAGAGTCCCTAGTGTATGGAAATGTTCAGTAACATGTGCCTTACCTTTATCTATAGTTTATTTTCACCTCTTTACTACCTCAACCTCCTTTTCTTATTTATGATCATTTCTTGATTGCTCGGTTTGCTGGTATGATATATCAATCTTCTTATCATCTTATCCTTATATGGAGGTTGTAGTTTTCTCTCGATATGGATGATTACTTTTCTTGTCTACAACCTACTTTCCCTATTTTTTATCCATGTTAGGTACCTTGACTACATATGTCACAACATTTTTCCCAATTGTGGTTTGAATAGGGGTTTGTGCCTCTTCAACAGTTTTAAGTGTGGTTTCTTCTTGCTCTTTTCAACATTTGGACATGTCACTAAGTTCCTATTTCTTCTCTAGAACATGAGTTTCACCAAATAATTCTTGTTCCTTATTGGTTTCAGTCTTAGTGAGCTCTAGAACCAATTTCTCTATGTGTTCAAATGATATTCCCTTGAAAGAATCTTGAGTTTTCTCTTCAATATTGGTGTCCTGAGATGTTTCTACAACATCTGAATACTCTTCATTTCCTAATGGGACTTTGACCTTTACTACATCCTCCCACTTATCCTTAATTAAATCAATTATTCCCTTAGGTGTAATGTCCCTAACCCAACTAAGGAACATTATAGTGCAGAATACTCATAAAAATGAAAAACTTTCTAACTAATTTATTTCATGTAGCTTATCAACTACCATTACAACGATATTTAATTGTTGTCTTTTACTATAAATCATATGCATATATAACATGCTGAAATAGATGTGAAACCCAACTAACAACTCATTACATCAACATATAAAAAATTTCTCATAATTAGAGTTGGTGTACAACAAATAAATGCATAATATAACACAACAACAAGATAAAAAACTTATCTTATAAAAAAAATTGTGCATACAATTGCTTGGGACATACATTCCACCCAACCATATAATTTTTGTTCCAAATCTCAAAAAAAAGTCACCCCAAATTTGAGGCTAGTAATCAACAAAAGAGGGTGGCCTCTCACTGTCCACTCATAGCTCATAATTCCCACAACCCATTGGTATTCTCCTATAGCTATCTTGATTTTCCACCAAGTCTCTTCCTCTTGACCTACCCAACCCAAGGAATGTACCCCTTCATTGATCTCATTCCATTGGGTGTCCCATTCATTTAGCAGGTTCTCTTTGGCATAGGTAACGAGGAATATCTCAACTAGGAAATGAAGGAAACTTGTTGCTAGGAAAAACTACCAATAAGCAATAAAAACTACTTGTTGTTATCGTGCAACTCACACAGGATTTCACTCTTCAGGCCTGAAAACCTATCTCTTCAATATTCACCTCCAAAACATTCCAAGTACACTCTAGTATTCTCTAGATTTCATCCTTTGTGGTTTTTCTAGCTTCAAGCTCTCTGTATTTCTCTCTACTTGCTCTTCATGCACCAAAAACTCAACATGTAAAATGGTTGTCCGAACCCATACGAATTTCCTCCCTTTGGCTCGCCTTTATTGACTCACACACTTCCCCAAGATGATTTTACTTAACCCCCCATGTTCCCAATAACTGTGGGATGTGACCTCTCACACCCACACTCTTACATGTATTCAATGATTGGCTTTAGGAACACTCAATAAAAAAAAGAAGGTTCATATACCAATAACAAATTTAGGAAAATGAGTTTAATTTATATACATGGATAATTCTCCCTCTTGACCATTCTCTTAGACCTTCCTTCTCTTGTGGATTAGTTGATCCCCCATCTCTTTCCATGTCTCCTTAGCAGTTGGAATCAAATATTATTATTAAAACATAGAAATACAATTTTCATATTACATCGCTTGGTCGTAGCCACATATTATATACACATGAAGAATTAATTAAACTATGGATTATAATGGAGATTTTACATTTCCCCTTCCATACCATTTTACACCATCCTCGATGGACACCCTATCGATATACATACATGACAATTTACATCACAATACTTATAAAATAAATTCTGCAATTTCACAAATCCATTAATAGTTCCAACCTTAATCACTCATTCCTCCAAACTTGTTGACCCAAGGAATGCACCATTCATTTCATAGAGATAAACGAAGGGATGTACCATATGTTTATCATGGATAACCCAAGGAATGATCCATTCTTTTATCAAGGCCCTAAGTGTGGATGGATAGGACTCTGAGATGTGGTTTCAAAACTCTAGTTTCTCAGGATGGAGTCTTGCATTCTTCTTTCTTCAAAATTGACAAAACTTTGCGGGTATTGTTCCCACATGTTTTCTTCAATATCCCAAATATCATCTTTAGGACCATAGTAGGTCCATTGAACCTTTACGATCCCTATGGATTTGTTCATGAGCACTTTGAATTTCTGGTCTAGGATGGGTATTGGTTCCACCAAGAAATCCCCTTTTTTCTCCACTTGGATCACATTCCAATTATTTATGTGGTTAGGTTCAAACAAATATTTCTTTAATAATGACACATGAAATTCATTATGCACTCTCATGGATGCACGCAATGATATTATGTATGCAATTGGCCCTATCTTTTCTAATATTTCAAAAGTTCCACAATATCTTTCTTCCAACTTCAGGCAACTTCCTAATCTTAGAGAACTTATTTTCTCCTTCACTTTTAAGAACACGTGTTATCCCACTTTAAAATATCTGAAATCTCTATTATTTCCTACATAATGTTTCCTCCTATCCTTGGTAGCCTCTAAATTATTCTTAATCTTTTTCATCTATTCTTCCATTTCCTTTAACAAATATGGCCCAACAATTACTTTGTATGATGGATTATCCCAACTCACTCGTGTGTTACACTTTCTTCCATACAATGCCTCAAATGGACTCATTTTCAATGAGGCCTAATGCCCATTATTGTAAGCAAATTCCACTAAGTGAATATAATCCTCCCACTATGATGGTTGGTCCATCGCATACATCCTAAGCATGTCCTCAAATATCTTGTTAGTCCTTTGTGTTTTTCCATCTGACTATGGATGATACGTTGTATTGATGTTTAGATTTGTCCCAAATCCCTTGAACAAACCTTTCCAAAAATTATATGTGAACTTTGGATCTCTATCCAAAACTATTTCTTTACGCACTCCATATAGCCTAGAAAATTCGTTCATGAAACTTGTTGCAATATTTGTTGGGTTTTTTCTTGTCTTCATGGAAATAAAATACATTGGCTAAGTTAATTTATCCACCACCACCACGATGGAATCATGCTAGTTCACAATTTTGGACTGATTAGTAATGAAATCAACCATCATAGCTTCCAACTTCCATTCTGGAATGGGAAATGGCTGCAACAACCTTGTTGGATGCCTATGATCAGTATTCACTTTATGGCATTCTAGACATCTGGATATGTAATTAACCACTTATATCTTCATTCCTGGAAAAAATTATTGGCTTCTTACAACTGCAATTGTCTTATGATATCCCAATTTCCCAACATATGGCACATTACGGATTTTCTTCAACACTGTATTTTTCAGTTTACTAGAATTTGACACATATACTTTTCCTTTGTACATGAGAATTCCATCTTCTTTCAAGTCAGAAAAATTAATTTTTTTGCTGAAAATTACCTTATTGTAATATTTCTTTTTTTTAGATATTGTTGATTTGAATTTTCTTCTACAACGATTTTATATTTTAGATCAGCTATATACACACCGATGGATGGAACATGCACTTCATGATCCCTTCTACTAAGTGCATCGACCACTTGATTTTCTTTTTCCTTTATATGCTTAATTTCAAAGTCGTATTCACTCAGAAATTCCAGCCATCTAGTTTGTCTAGCATTTAATGTTGGTTGTCCAAACAAATGATTTAGAAAAAAATGGTATATCCTTAGCTCGAATTTGTTCCCCGAAAGGTAATGTCTCCACATTTTTAATGCATGTACAATTTTTGTTAATTCTAGATCATGGGTAGTGTAATTCCTCTCGCTCTTTTAATTTTTTGGACTCATAACATATCACATGATCCTTTTGATTGAGAACTCCACCGATATCTTCCTTGATTGAATCAATGCACAAAATGAAAGTGTTCTTGTCGAAATGTATTTAAAACACTAAAATCTCTCTTCACACTTGGGAGTCCATTCAAATTTCACTCCCTTAATTTGCAAAGAAGTGATTGGGATTGCAATATTTGAGAATCATTTTACGAATCTTCAATAATAACCTAAAAAACCCATGAATGACCTAACCTCTATCAAATTTCTTGGCATTGGCCATCATCTAATGGATTCTATATTTTCAGTATCAGTTGTTATCCCCTCTGCTGAAATTATATTCTCCAAGTAGTAAATCTTCTTTGGGTAAAAGATGCACTTACTTATCTTAGTATACAATTTATTCTCTCTCAAAAATTGCAAAACCATTCTCAAATGATTTTCATGTTCCTCTTCCGACTTAGAGTATATGAGTATATCATTTAGGAACACAATTACAAACTTGTCTAGGTACTCCCTGAGAAATCCATTCATTAGTCACCTAAAAAATGTTGGGGCATTTGATAGTCCAAATGGAACTAACCTGAATTCATAATGTCCATACCTTGTTCTAAATGTTTCCATGCTAATTTATTCTTCCTTTATCCTCGTTTCATGATAACTTGATCTCAATTCAATCTTTGAAATGATTCATGCACCTTTCAGTTGATCAAACAAATCATAATTTCTTGGAAAAGGATATTTGTTCTTTATGGTGACCTTATTAAGCTATCTAAAATAAATACACAGCCTTAAGGTTCCATATTTCTTTTTTAAAAATAGAACGGGGGCTCCCTAATGTGACACACTTGGGCTTATATACCCCTTCTTTAACAATTCTTCAAGTTGCATCTGAAACTCTTTCAATTCAAACATGCCCATTGTGTATGGTGTCTTGGACACTAGGGAATCTCCTGACACTAAATCAATAGAGAAATCAATGTCTCTCTTTGGTGGAAATATTGGGATCTCCCTAAAAAAATCTTTAAAATCCTTCAAGATAGGATGGTCTTCAATATTTTCCACTTGATCTCTAGTTTTCTCTTCCATATATGCTGCAAAAAACTAACAACCATTTCTAAAACGTTTCTTCAACTGCATAGCTGAAATTTCTCTAATAACTACAGATCTTGAAATGCCTTGAACCTTTCCTTTCTTCCCTTCTTCATCAATACATATGATTGTATTGTTGTAATAGTCTAGGACAACATGGTGTTTTTCCAACCAATCCATGCAAATTAGACAATAATATGAACTCTAATGGTATGATGTTTAAATCTACCTTTGTGTTGACTCCATTCATTTATACCGAACAATATTTAACCAACCCATTGATTTTCCTCTTAGCTCATGTGGATAATTGAACTAAACTAGATTTGGTATGCTTACTCCTTTGCAAGTAAAATATTTCATCAATGTTAGCATTTATGTAACTATGTCTAGCTCCATAATTAATTAAAATTTCTATGGGATTGTTATAAATATTACCTTCCACTTTAATCATGGGGAATTGATATTCATCTTTCTTGTTTTCCAAGGGTGCATAAATCCTTCACACGTTTCCTCCCATTTATTCCACTATTTCATCCTCTTGAATGTTGTGGGAAATACTCATTCTTTCGCCTTTGTGAGGGAAGTCCTTATATGAGTGATTTTCCTCACATTACCAACATTGTATAGGCTACTACCTTGGCCTTTTCCCAAATGAATCTGCAGTCTTGTGCTCATTTTGGGCTGAATAACCTTGTTGATTTGTTTGGGTGTTGCTCTTTAAAAAGGGTGGCTTGAATCCCTTTTTCCTTTTGTCCTTTTTACCCTTCATCTTGTCATTCCAAGATTTTTGGAAAATTGGCCTTCCTCTTATTTGCTCATAAAGATGTCTTGCTCTCATTATGGTTTTCTCCAAGGTATTGGGGTTATCATATTGAATCTTATCACAGTAGAAGGATGGTAACCCACTTAGAAACCTTTGGATTTTTACTTTTTCATCCTTTATGAGGTCAACTTACTTCAAAAATTAAAAGAAACTCTTCTCATATTCATCCAGTCTCATGCTTCCCAACATGAGATCAAAGAAATATTTCATCTTCCCTTCCTAATAATTCTTGGAAAAAAAATTATCTTCAAAATATCATTTGAACTGCCTTCATGAGAGCCTCTTGTCATCAAGGTTCTTGGCTTTCTTAAGCTGATACTACCACATGGTTTCCTTTCCTTGAAAGTAGTAGGTTGAAATTATAGTTTCTACCCTTTAGGCATAATCATGTAGCTGGAAAAATTTATTCATTTCCAACAACTAGGACTCAACCTCTTCCCCTTTCCTGTGCTCACCATTAAAATTTGGTGGCTTGATTTTCCAGAGTTCACCTTGCAAGACATATTCCTCAGGTATTCTCGTTTACCTCCTAACAGGAGACACACTTGGACTACTCCCTACCCCTGGAATTGCATGAGTTCTTATAGTGGACTTGTTTGGATAATGATGGTGTCTGCTCCTTGTTCTTGACTGCCTATCATTTCCATGATCATCCATTTTGATTTGGGATCTAAATGCTCACATGTGTCTATCACTAGTTGTTTTATTAGTTCTAAAGTCTTTGTTGAATTTCTTATGAAACATATTTACACTCTGAATTATCTCTTCTCAATCCTTCATAATCCTTTCATTGTCATCTCTATAGCTCTGCACTTCCCTATGTGGGATTCTCATAGTGACATGATCATGCCTATACCTTATTCCATTTGACTATGTCTCAGCGTTTCCCATGTTGACATGCATACCTATGATCTCTTCCTTATGGCCGTAAGATCCCTGAGAATCATCCATAAACCCAATCCTCATATAAGAACCAAATTTTCTTTCGTGTACCTCTAATTCTACAAGAAATGTGCTTGTAATAATTATTGTTAGAACATGTATAACATAAAACATTTCATCAATTAGAATACAAGTTACTCTTTATCCAAATTTATGAAGGACACAATGCACCAAATCAAACTATGATTCCCTAGATGCATTCACCTCTTAAATATCTTTCCAACAATTGTATTCATGCCTCAAATTGAGTTCTAAGTGAAACGTTACAACATTTGCAAGTTGTAATTTCCACTCATTTACTCCTACATAAATATGTTTTATAAATTTATAAGAACTTTTAGTTCCCTATTCAAAATTTTGGGTTGAACGATGTCTTCTACTCCTCAATAAATTTACAACAGTTATTTGGTTTCTCAATTACAAGCTATGAGTTGAAAGTTATGGTCTAGATAATTTTTTGTTGTTTTACCCAATTTACCTATGTATGCTACAGGTGACTTCTTTTCCATATTGCACATGTTTACATGCCTAGATCCTAAATATGGCTTTATTGTTGTTTTATATGGTTCATAATCTTTCCATATACTATTCGTATTACCCAAACGAACTTCTGAGCAAGGATTTATTCCCTCTAGAACAAATTTGAAGCAAAAATTTTACCCTTATTGTTTTGGTTGTAACTTTATCATATGAGTTATGTTTTGCACCTGTAATAGATCATTTGATAGCTCTCTATGAATTATTTTAATTGATCTAAATACATAGATCATACCTCAATACACTTTGTTACTTGTGGGTTTCCACTGGCTAAAAACGTCGCACAGGGCCTCAAAATCGCCCCGCAAGTCAATGACCTTCAAAAGCCATTAATTTTCACTTAAAATTGATTTGTTTACTGTGTTAACAACCCTTAAATATGAATCTTCGATATCAAATCACATGGATTTTGATCCATTGATATGTTATCAATTATCTATAGGCAATTGATGTTCTCCCTTAGGTGTGCATAACACTTTTCCCAATCTGTCGACCCAACCATCGACCATCGACCCAATCACTTGACAAACAATTCACAACACCACGCTAAACCGGCCAACCCAACCATTTCTCATTGGTCATCGATGGTTTTCATTGGCGAATTAAACTCATAACCAATTCATTTGATTCCCAGCCATCAGCCCATCGGTTGTCAGTCACTTCCCTTGGAAACCACTTGTAACACCTTGTTAAGTTGGTCGACCTAACCGTCGACCATCGACCACTTCTATGATGACGTGGTAACGGGTGATGTGGCATGACACATCATCTTGAGGTATCAATTTGGTTGGCATGAAATGAAACATGGATGATGATGTGGCATGGAATATGGATGTTGATGTGGCATGGCACAGCATCACCATCTTTCCTTCATCGACCATCGACCATTTCTCTTGGATGAATTGAAAAAATCACCGAATCGTCTCACGTCTAACCATTAGCCCATCAATCATCAACAAAAATGAACACTTCTTTGATTTGTTTGATCCCTGACCATCGTCCCATTGACAAATTCTCTTGTTTGATCAAAAACACTTCACCAAGTTGGTCGATGCCCGACGACCAACTCATCGATTGTTAGTGATTTTTTTTGTCGAATATGGCTGACCCCCGACCATCAACTGTCGAAAATATTCTTGGTAGTTTTCCAACACTTAGAAAAATTCAACAAAACCCAAGTGAATGTAGGTAATTAATCCACTTCAACTTCCCAACCCCTAAAATTGAATCTTGGTCGTTTATGTGCTCAACGTTCAAAATGGATGAAACTTTATGAATTTTTAAATTTATCAAATCGAATCTCAATCATTAATCTCAATATCAAACGAGATCTCAAATGTCAATTCCTAAAATTCTTTCCAGTGCTACAGGAGACCACTAAAATGAAAATCTTTACCTTTTGCAAGTCAAATTCCTCTCTGCAACTTTCATATTTACTTCATTATATTTCATAAATAGATTTGAGTCACTCAAACTCGAATTTTACTCGCGAATTTAAGGATTTTTCTCTATTTTTTCTCTTTTTTTCTCCAAATCTATCACATGCAAATGTACAATAGAGAATTTTCCCAATTCACATCTATCTTGTCCCATACAAGCATGATTTTTGAACCCAAGCCTCTAATACCATAATGTAACATCCCCAACCCAGCTAAGAAACATTATGGTGTAGAATACTCATAAAAATGAAATTTTCACTAACTAATTTATTTCCTATAGCTTATCAGCTACTATTACAACCATATTTAACTTTTGTCTATTACCATAAATTAGATGCATCTACAACATGTTGAATAGATATGAAATGAAACAAATAGCACATTACAACATGATATAAAATTGTTCTTATACTAAATGTTAGTGCACAACAAATAAACGCATAATATAACATAGCAACAAGATAAAACATGTATATTATAAAAATATTTGTGCAACCAGTTTCTTGGGACATATGTTCCACCCAACCATATACTTGTTATTCCAAATATCAACATCGACTCACCCCTGAGTTGAGGCTAGTAATCCACAAAAGAGGGTGGTCGCTCATTGTCCACTCACAACATCGAATTCCCACAAACCACTAGTATTATCCTACAACTATCTCAATTTTCAACCATCTCTCTTCCTCTTCACTTGCCCAACCCAAGGAATGTACCCCTTCACTAATATCATTCCCTAAGACATCTCATTCATTCATCAGGGTCTCTTTGGCACAGGTAACTAAGAATCTCTCATCTTGGAACTCAAGGGAACTTGTTGCTAGGAAACAATACCAGCAAATAACAACAACCACTTGTTGTTACAATGAAACTCACACAATAGTTCACTCTTTAGGCCTGACAACCCAACTCTTCAATGTTCAGCTCCAAATATGCTCCAACAGGCTCTAGAATTCTCCCTCCATGGTTGTTTGAGCTCCGAGCTCTCTTTCTTTCTTTCTACTTTCTCTTCATGCACCAAAAACTCAATGGGTAAAAGTGTTTTACCAACCCATACAAATTTCATCCCTTTGGCTTGGATTTCTTGACTCACACACTTCTCCTAGATGATTGTACGCATCCCCTCATGTTCCCAATAACTATGGGATGTGACTTCTCACACCCACCCTCTTACATGTATTCAATGATTGTCTTTGGGAACACAAAAAAAAAATTAGAAGGTTCATATACCAATAAAAAAATTAGGGAAATGGGTTGAATTAATATACATGTGTAATTCCCCTTCTTTATCATTCTCTTAGACCATCTCCTATCTTGTGGATTAGTTCATCCTCCATCTCTTTCCATGTCCCCTTAGCAGCCAACATCACATTTTATTATTCAAACAAAGAAATACAATTCAGATATTACAACACTTGACCATAGCCACATATTATATCAACATTAAACATTAATTCAAGTTGGGATTCTAGTGGGGATGTTACATCAGGAGGGGTATCTATAGGATGAACATAATTTAATGGATCAATGGGTTTCCTTGTATCTAATTTTGATATTTCCATCTGTTTGGACTTCTCGTATTCTTCCATTTGTTTGGACTTCGCTATATAATTAATTCTTGCTCGGAATTTTCTTTCTTTTGTCTATTATTTTGTTCATCTACAGACCTCCTTATTTGTTCAATCTCTTCTTGAGAAACATATTCAACCTCCTTCTTGAAAAATTATTATTCTATTCTACTTTGAAGTTCCTACTCTTGGGATACCCTATTTTATTCTTCTTCTATGGCCTGGTGATAGACTTATACCTTCAATGTAATTTCTTTCTCTCTCCTAGCTTCCATTGCCTCTCTTTCAGTTGTCACACCCCATGAAATTGTGGCAACACTTTGTGTCATGACTTATATTTGTTTGACAACAGAGATATTTTTTAATATAGTTGTATTTGGCTTATCTTTTCTCTCCATATCCTCAACCTAGATCTTTTCATTATCAGTGAACATCTCATCATGTCTTTTTTCATGCATAAGGCCAATACACAACAACTTGCTCAGCATGCTTAAGCACCAGACCTTTCGGATCATGCTTTCTATATATGTCAGTTTCAAACCTATATTCAAAATGGCTTGATAACTCCTACCTAGCCCATGGAGTGTCCATGACAAAGTAATAGCCTAGTTGAAAACCGTAGGGGATAAAATCCCTTTTCTTGTCTTTGACTAGGAAAGAAGTAAATCCTTGTAGAATTGTTTTATAAGAAATTTCCCCTAAGACCAACTTATCAGGTACATATGCAAGTAGTAAGTGAGGTGATATTGTTGTTTCAAAAATCCTAATGTATGTATACTTCTCCTCCATATATCAATTTCCAATATGTGACAAGATTTTCTTTCTCTTGCATTGACAATCTAGGGTATTCTTGGCGAAAGATAATGATATAGAGATGATCTAATAACAGGTCACATATCATGGAGTATTTTTTTGATACTAATTTTCCCATAATATGCTGAAGTATACATGGACTGGTGGTTTTGATATATGCTAGCTCAAGCTCAACCTTGAAGAACCTTGAAGGAAACATTCCAAATGGGATTCCACCATTTGATGGAATCAATTTTGAATACTGGAAAAATAGAATGGAAACTTACTTGAAAGATCTTGGGGCAGATGTTTGGATCTCAGTTGCTTCAGGATATAATGCTTCGAAGAAACCAAAGACTGCAGCTCAGAAGGAAGCAAAAAGGAA
>SNQJ01S0006345.1:134002-155737 GCA_010110895.2 Picea sitchensis
CTCATTGAGGAAGAGCTTAAGAAACTCTCAAGTGCCAAAAGACTTAACACATCTTGGATGCATGGGTGAAACTTCATACAAAGAATATGCAAATACCAACAGAAGTCCTATTCATGAACTTCTTATCTTCTTTCCACCATCTGGCCACCGGTTTGATAAAATCATGTTGCTTATGAAAATACACTAGAAAATCATTGTTGAGTTGAATGTCGGATTCAAGAATCTTATAATACTTATCGATATCAATAGGAAGAACTATACCTATGCACTTCCCTTTCTCATCATTAATTAAGAACTTATCATTAATATTATGGATGGTAATCCACTCCAATGCTTCTAAGTATGGAAATACGGGATCCCTACCAGCAACCATATGCAATCAAGAATTATGATTATTAGAGAAGACTTTATCATCTATCACTCTGAAGGCTTGGTCATTGTCTGGTGTCTAATTAGGGTAATCCTTATCTGTAAATTTGATGAAAAAATCATTCCAAGAATGGAGTAGAACCGTAGTTCGCATGGTGGGATTGATATATTCACATAAAGGTGGTTGGAAAAAAAAATCTCTAACAAAATATTGTTTACTTGCTCCACAAATTTCAACAACTCCTCTCACTCTGCATGTACAGGTGTGGATTCTTCACCCACCTCCATACCCTTCACCTTTGGAGTATTTTGAGACTGAGGAGGATTAACCTTTCTTGGTGGAAATATATAAACCTAAATATGCAGAGAACCAAATGAAGTAAAATATGAAACAATCAACTGGCCTTTGAAACAACTCTTTTTTTTAGCAATGAATTCCCAAGCATTCGATAGAAAATAATAACCAAAATAAACAAAAGTTGAGTTTAAGTTTTCTATATCCAAATATCAATTTGATTTGAATCGTTACAATGATGGTCCTATGGATTTATAGGTTTAAATGCTAATGCTACCATTAATTCATTGTAGGGTATGTATACCTCCATAGACTTTACTAGTCAAATCAATGGGCGGAGGGGGTCCCTTGTCCCATAAACAAGGGGGTCTCATACACCAATTAGGTGTCTAGCTTGGTCGTGACCTTAAAAATGGATTATTATTATTATTATTATTATTAAAACTTGTTAAATGGTTGGCCACATGTATTTATGTCATTTTTCTAGTTCATCGACACTATCAAAATTTGTTTCTTTTGGTGCACTTTGTTTTTCTCATCGGGATTCGATTTGAGTTAATCGATGTTTACAAAACGGTGATACTTGAAAATTATTACCAAAACCCTGTGGAATGTTCCACATATATGCATTCTATTATATCAATGTGCCTTTCCATTTTAATGTATACTCATACGATAACATGGAACTTGATGTGCATCTATACGCTGACATGGTAGTACGTGTGTCATGCTAACGTGGAGAAAAAAAAAGTACAATCGATGAGGTGGAAGTGTATGTTTTCTAACATGGCATGATGATGTGGATCGTATGGTTTGTAATGTGGCATAATAACATGGATCCATATGGTTGGTAGGGTGGCTACAATTCACACAAAAAAATTACAACAGTCGAGATTCATTATTGTTTATAATTGGATGATTTTGATTAATATCTTGGTTCGTAGTTCATCAACATAAGCTTATATAAGTTACCCCTTTCCCCCCAACTTACACGTTTTTTTCATCGACATTAATGGCCTATTGGTAATCATTTGGGATCATCATCCCCACTCTTCTCAAATTCAATGAATTTCACTAATGCCTGATGGATTCATAGGCGATTGGTGGAAAATGTTGTTATTTCCTATTCTCACACTAGTTTGAATTATACAATGCCAATGTTTCATCACAGATGTGGTTAATCTAATGTCAGGATCAAAGTTTAGGTTATTTAAGCTCTTTTAGACTTACTTTCTCTTTTCTCTATCTATGCAAATATGAGATTACTTTTTCGGTAATTTTCTCAAGATTTAGACGTGACGTAAAATGAAAAATAATGCAAGAACTTAAATAAGATAAAAATGTAATAAAAAACTAAAACACACAGACATACAAAAAATGACAAAAGGAGAAAGTGGTACCCTCAAATTGAAAATTTTTGAAGGGTGTGTTGTGTCCTCAATAAGTTGTTGCTTACTGTCATTTGTGATCAAGTTTCCAAGAAATATATATAGAGAATAACCCTATTTGAAGCCAATTAATCAATTTAGTTGTTTGATATTCTATATATGATTTTCCACGTCATTGATTCTGGTAAATTTTCTCTTGTTAATATTCTTCTTCCAATAGGTTAAATGCATTCAACACTTCATCATCATGATTTTAAATTGGGATTTAAAGAAATTGATAATGGCCGAGTTGTTGATTTCTTTAATAGGAAAATTATTCCAAGGAAAGACACCCCTTGATATTCTTTGAAGACACTGAAAGGAAAAGGGAGAGAGCTTGTTGAAGCATATACTCTTATAGAAATCAAGGGAGTGAAACCACTAAATAATGTAGATGTAATGATCAGAGCTACTTTAAAAAAAAAAATCATATAGCCACCATTATATAAAGATACCAAGACAACCAATGGAACTAAGGTTCTCCCTCCTTCATCGAATGAAATTTTTAGTAAGATCGAGGATGAAGATTACCTTGCATCAACACCATTGTAGTATACCTAGGGAGGTAATATGGGGTACCTAGGGAGGTATGCAATGGAAATGTGGTTATGTATTATTAGTGGAAGTCATTTAGTATATGAGAATGTGGTCATTCAATGTAAGGTGGACTAGGTCCACTATATTAATAAAGTCCCAATATGGTAGTTAGATGTAATAAATGTGAGAAGGCTCTCTAGAAGGTTCCTAGGAGACATAGAGAGCTATATAAAGAAGTGTAAGCAATGTAATGAAACATAGTGAAGAATATTTTGAAGTATCAAGAATTGCTTGAGGAGTGTTATCCTTCCTTAAGGATTAATATATGGTGTTACCCTACCTCAAGGGTTTTGACTATTTCTTCTATTCAATATTTTGGTGAATGGTTTGGATTATTCTTGTTGATATTGTGGGTCTATTTTAAGATTTATCTTCAGATCTATTCAGGTACTTAACATTTTCACTAGGCCTTGTTTGTGACTATGACATCCTATGGCATGTATCTACTTTGTATTGCCTATTCATGGCTATGAAAAACTGTTTGATATATTTCCACATGGATCTGCAGTATAACTGAAATTGGAAGCCATGTGTACAAAATCATTATGGATTGTAATATTCTTATGAGCAACTAGTTCGTCCAGTTGGGTCTCCATTACTCTACTTCTGAGAATTATAATGTATTTCGGCCATCGCAAATACTCATCTGACCTCAGACATTAGAGGGCATCTATTATAGAAAGATTTTCCTCACCCCATGCAACTTGCTCAGAAAGCCTTTTTCATTTCCCTATGCAAACTTGAAGTCCTATTTTGCACTTCCCAGAGCTAAATATCATATTTTTCCACATATACACGCCATATCAATTATACAACATTTGTATACATAGGTTACACCATTACCACTCGCGTACATCGGGTTTTGTGCCTAAAATTAAAAATTGTGTTGAGTTTCCATGTCACATCACAAGATCCATTATCCTTGACCTTCCATATATTGGAAACGTTCTGAATCGGCTCTTCAGTTCCATTTGAAGGATATAAATTGGGCCATATTGAAACCATTGAAGGGGAGAGAAATCAAATTTTGAGAGAAAAGTTACTCTGGAGAAAGTATTCACTTCATATTGAGTCTACATCTCATTGTCCTTTAAAGTCTGAACACATTGTTCAGCCCCCAAGCTCTTCCCTCTTTGATGGAGAACCTCATTGTCTCTCTTATCTGATCTTTCCTTTGGTGGAGGATTGAAGTGGTGGAGGCCTAGCTGGAAGGGACTTAGTTTCTCGGTTATGAGACATGTTGACATGGAATTATGTCACTCATACACTTCTATTGATCATATTTTAATAGAAATACACTTTTCTCGTCCAATTAATTTCGTGCAAATATTTGAATTGTTATTCCATGGGCATATTTGTTATGAATGTTGATGGATTATGCTATTATAAGTGCTAAAAATATATATTATCACCATATTCTTGTGTATCTTGGTTGTTGAGGAAAATTTGCAAGTATATAGCTTTGAGTCAAGTGCTCAATGGTGGACTTCCTCGAATGTGTGAACGAGGTAGGATATTTATCTTGTCTTGTTAGCATTTTCATTTATATAGAATACTTGGGATTAGATTTGATTTCTGCATTCATTCTATCTATTGTGGTTTACCCCTTTCCATAGAGTTATTTTCCTCGTAACACATAGTTCTTACACTGAGAAATAGTTTATATGACCAAACCACTCACGCCAAAGTTTTCTCAAGTCATCGCTATGAGAAACAAAAACTAATGGAAAAGATGATGACCCAAAATTTTCAAATTTGTACAATCTGGTTATATCATCAACAATTACAGTTGCTAGGACATGCTTAGGATCTCTTAAATCCTTGATTACAACTTGGTGAGGGGAAAATTCTACGATTTTACCTTCACTTGAATGAGTAATCTCATACACTGATAGAAGGTTGTAGGAAATACTTGGAACACATAATAAATCATTAAAATGACCATTATCTACCTGAATTGTTTTATAACCTATAACACTAATACATCTATAATCAAAAACAAATATTTGTTTGGTGTTACATTCATTAAGAGTAGAAAATATGGTGTTATCCTTAGCCATATGATAAGTGTTGGGCCATGGAATTTTCATCCTTTTTACATCATCTTTCCCTATTTTTAATCCCTTCTTGGTTACCCATAACCTCGTATTAATGTCTGTTAATCCATTTTAATGCTTATATGAAGGATTTAAAACCAAGGTGATTTCCATTGCATTTCTTTAGTATTTAATATGAATTATGTTTAAATATTAGAGAAACAACATATATTGCATTTATCTTTGAAAAATGGTTTAGTTTTTTAATGTTGCAAAACCATTTGTCACTATGGTTACTTGTACGTTGCCACTAATGTTACTGCTACAACTAAATATTCATGATGTGGGTACTTGAGATTTCTTGTATGAGGATTTATTGAGTCGAAATATCTGTATCCTCAAAATATCTCAACAACCCTGATCATACCTTTTGAGAAACCAAGTTTTTATGATTTGTTGTTACTTCTAGTTATTGTGTTGTTACTTTTGGTTGATGTGTTGTTAATCCAATTTGTTGTTACTTGTAAGTTAAAACATTTCTGAAAACTACATGCACAAATTTGCAAATCAATCAAAAAAATGTCTTCAACCATCAAGATCTGCGATGGATTTGGACCATCAACAACCATTTTGAATATGGAAAGAATCTTGGAATCATTAATAAGATTAGTTTGATTGGTTTACCAACATATTGGAATTCTTGGGCAAAAGATCTTGGAGTTATTTATTATTTTCTAATTGTTAGAAAAAGATCTTGAATTTATTTATTGTTTTCTAATAATTAGCAAAGATCTTGGAAGTTATTTATTAATTGCTAATTATTAGAAAGGATCATGGAAACCATTAATTATTTAGGAATTTTTTGGAACCATTATGTATTTATTAAATCCATAAGTGGGTTTATTTAGATATTTGTTATTTCTAGTTTTCATTTAATTTATGTATAAAAGAGAGAACTCTCTATTGTTCATAGAGGACTCTTGGAGAAATGTCTGAATGACAATGGAATAATTTAGTGAGTTTTTATTTCAATTGTAGTTTTATAATTTCTATAGTGTGTGATTTAATTAAATCATTTGAGTTTTTATTTTAAATTGTAGTTTTATAATTCCCATAGTGTGTGATTTAATTAATTCATTTGATTTATTTTCTTTGCATATTTGTAATAGATTGATTTATTTCGATTAACTTAGTTAATTTAGTTAAATTTTGTTCATATAGGATAACATCAACATTTTGTTCTATGGAGGTAGGGCCCACTCCAATAGAACAAAGTGTCATGTAGCTTAGATGGTTTCTTTGATTCCTTGTTACATAATTTCATTATAAATTCACGTAGGATTTATTTTATTTAATTCGGTAACTAGTTTATTTATTTAAATTGTTCACGTATGTAGATTACTCTACAACGTTATGCTTATGTTGGATTTCATTTATTCATTTGTTTATAATAAATGCATTTGAGATTGGGATGCATCCTTTTATGTTGTTGAATAACTGTGCTTAATGCAATGACTATATTTTTCAGTATGGGTAATGACATCGATCATCTTGGAAAGGATCGGGCTCTGATTTCGAGGAATTGGTTAATTTACTTTCCAACAAGTAGTTAATCAATTTCCTTTTAGCATGCTTGATTTATTTTCAACAAGCGTGGTGTGAATTTTAATTTATGAAAGAGTAACTTAGATTTTTCAATTCTGCAATCAATTCTACTACACAGTCGAGGTCTCTTCAGGAAACAATTAAGTCATACTCTTGATACCTATGTAGCTTGTGTGTTTATTTTCCAAAAGTGTGATTTAATTTCCTGAAAGTGTGTTTTTTTGTAGAACCTTGTTGATCCATATTATGATAAGAATGAAACGAGACAAAAACAAAAATATAGCAGAAAACACAAATATACAGTGAAACCCAACTTCTGTTAATGAATATGATAGAAAAACATTGTAGAACACAAACTGGAAAAATGGGGTAGATTATCTCTAAAAATAAAGAGATCATGTTGGCTATGCTTCATTCGCAACAAGATTTACATCACACTCCATTGTCTTCTTAAAGGGCCTCCTTCACCTCAATTATATATGAGAGAGTGAGAGGAGAACAATTCTCATCATGCATGTGGGATAAATTATTCTAAGTTTATAAAATGCCATAGGCATGTAAAATATTGAGACTTCCCGGATAGTCACCCATCCCAGTATTACTCTAACCAGAGCGCGCTTAACTATGAGGTTCTAATGGGATCTATGGAATTGAATCTATGTTGTAAGCATGTATATAATACCACTAGGAAATCATTGCATGATGCATGTAATTAACAAATGAATATGACATTACATTCCATTCCCCATCAAATGGGTCAATATATGTTGATTAAGGTTGGTTGTCACTGATGTCAACCCTTGAAGAAAGCGCGGTAGCACAAAGGTTTGGGTAATGGACCCAAGTTTGTTTGATGTAAATATGACTCATTATTGTCTTTTCATGGTTGATAAGAAGCAAATATGGATGAAATCCAAAGTGGTCCCCTTATGGTGAAATCCCTCATGGGAAGATGGTTTGCAAAGTGAGACAACCCATGCTTAATTGTGGAATAATGAGATCCACGACAGTGAATTTGTCAGTGAAACTATCCTATATGGATAGTGTTTGCCATGCCATTTCTGGTGTTATGTGGAAATTCACATAACTCCTCACGGTTAGAGAGTTATGACCATATGAAGTTGGAGAACCCCTCATAGGTCCTATAGAATCCCTCAAGGGTCAAAGTGCCTTGCAAAAGAAATTATTTTAAATGAATAAGCCCTAAAATAAGGAAAGTGTAAGGCTACATGGAGATATAAATAAGAGGGAAAGCTCACTCATTAAAGACACACTTGTACATATTGTATATCTATTTTCTTGTGTAAATAGTATTGTAAATACTTATGGATACATCAGAAGTGGTGAACATTTGAGGTAGCACGAAGGGTTGACGGAGAAATTATCGGGATTACAGCAAATACAAAAAATCATATTTTCTGAGGCATATGTGGGTGGTCTATGTATAGGGTGAGTACATGTACACGGGCTTTCTGTGTATATGGAGCATACATACACGGGCTGGTTGTGTATAGGGTGTGTACATGTATGTGGGTTGTATGTGTATAGGGTGATTACGTACACGAGCTGGTTGTGTACAGGGTGAGTACATGTTGGTAAAGCCATGGAAACTTGAGAATATGAAGATGAAAAGGTTCTAGGTTCTAAGATCAAGTTCCCAAGAAGTTATAAAGTGCTCAGATACATAAGATCCATCCATTGGTTCAAAAGGTATGTCTTATTTCTATGAATAGTTGGATTTTGATGTATGCATGAGGAATGGAAATGGAGATTTGAGGATTCTCCCTAGAGAGACTAGTGGCTACATGTGATTTTCTGTATAAGTCATATCTACAGAAATACAGTGTTGGTATGTTCATCATTGATACTTCTTGTGAGGAACATCTTGTATTTCTTGGAATATGGCTAAGGGTTTTTATGGTACATTGTTGAGAGCTTGTATTTGTGTAGTAGTTGATGCATTGAGAGGCTGAATATCAGAAAGGGTTTGATGACTAATATCATGTGAGGCATATTATACATGTTCATGATTACACACACCTATGTGGCACATGACTAGAGAGAGACATATTTTCCTTGAGTAAAAATTTTATGTATGAGGATGCATGCATAGGGTACAGTTACAGTCTGGATATAGTGATAGGTTACAAATCTATGTCAAAGAAGTAACAGAGGGTCAGAAGTTTTCAAGAAAAAGGAAACCCTAGTTTTCAGAAGGAATGCACAGGATGCATAACAGTTAGGGTGCGTACATACGCGGGCTGCATAACATATAGGGCACGTACATACGTGGGATGCAGTGCTACAGGTCATGTACCTGTTGTACTTTTGTAGATACATGTTCAGTTTAGGTACAAATTGATTACAGGGTAGTTGTACAGACTGGTTACAGGTCAGTGGTACAGGTTGATACAGTTGTAAAGAAGTATATATCACAGTGACAGGTTGACAGTGGTTCCATCATTCTACTTATACTTCAGGGCGGTTGGACGAGGCAAGGACAGTTGGTTGTAGCCACCTTCCCGTTGTAGCCGGAGAACATAGGGGGTTGTAGCCTCCTTCTGGTTATAGCCAGAGAGTTGGGGAGTTGGAGCTTCCCTCACATTGTAGCCTAAGAAACTAGGGGGTTGGAGATTCCTTCTAGTTGCAACTAGAAAACAAAGGAAGTTGGTGCTTCCAATGAATGTAATTCTTCAAGACATATAAAAAAAAGCATTATGTGGTTTTCTCCCGATTTGGGTTTCCACGTAAAACACTGGTGTAATGTGTATGTGTGTGATTGTTCATTTATTATTTCTCATTATTGGATAATAATTCTACATTGATATAACACTTGGATTATTTGGAGAAAAAGGATTATAATTACGCTATTACTAATTCACCCCCCCTCTGAGTAATCCAACAATATCATGGTTTATCAAAACCATATGCGTGAAATGTTGATTCAGTTGAAAAGGTGGATGGCCACTGGATCCACTTGGATCATTCCTCCCCCTTAAGAAGCAATGTTCCCCATTTATTCAAGTCCCTCCGGACATGGATAAACTTATGTTGAATCTGAAACTTGGTGAATCGCTTGCCTTGTTGAATTAGTTGTCTTTCTTGTACTTTACATGTGGAAGGATGCCATGAACCTATTGGAAGTGTTGGATCCATTCAATAGATCTAGTTGCATGATCTTCCTTGGTATGAATCTGGGAGGACTTTGTCAGTGAAGATGTAGCAAGAAGAGCTATATCAATATTGGGGGCTAATGGTTGGAACCGCAAGCACACATGAAAAGGGTTGTGGAAAATAGAGATATGTTGAACATATGGAAGACTCTCATTCTCTTTGTGCTTCTCTACAATCTTGTTGACCTTATTTTGATGGATATAAACGTCTTGGGCTGAGGATGTACCAGTGACCTATTGTTCACCTTATGACTGGATTGTGAAGAGGGAATCCTTTGTGGTCTGAGAGATTACTTTTCGGTATTGCTTTTCTTAGATCAATGAAGTGGAATTAGTTGGAGCTACCTATGGTACCATATAGAGATGACCTCCCAAAGTAATAATGACATTGTGGGGTCGAGACTCATTTATAGAGTGAGATTTCCACATATATAGTTGTCCTAAAATAACATCACATACTTCAAGTGGGGAAACATCACACACTACCTCATCCTTGAAGGGCTTGATGCCATAGGAAAAGTGACAATGTTGGATGAAACAAATGTCTCGTACCTGGCTCAACCATATGATGGAATATGGTTGGGGGTGTGGCATCATTAGAAACTTCAATTTCTTGACAACCTCGGCTGAGATCAGGTTCTTCTGACTCCCACTGTCAACAATGAAATGTAGTAGGGTCCCCTTTACCCAAATATGTGAGTGGAATAGGTGATCCCACTCTTGAATCTCCTCTAGTTATTTTGGTTGTATTGTTATGGATGTGATGGTAGCAGTGGGTTTTGAATCAATGACTTGTTTCCCTTTATTTGAATCAGAGTCCAATTCAAGTTCTGATTATCTTTTTTTAGCTCAACTACCAATGAATGTTTCGAGCGACATTCATTGGTGTTGTGTCAGGGGATATTATGGAACTTACATCACTTTCTGATGTCTTTCTTATACTTCTTGTTACTCTTCTTTTCCTTCGTCTTGGACTAGCTCTCTTGAGGTTGACATTCCTTTCTATATCCTTCGTTTTATGAGTTGGGGTTTCCTTTTCCATGATTTTTTTGTGGCGTATTTTAAAACCTAAACTCCCACTTACTCTGCTGCTTGAATTTATGCTCTATTTTGACTGCATATTGATAAGCATATCCCAGTGAGGATATGTCTAACAAATTCATCTCCATTTGGATGTACCTGTGCAAACAACTACGATACTTCAAAACCAAGTGTCGGTCAGAGTATTTGATACCCATCTTTGATCGCAAGGTATGAAATATGTTAGTTTACTCTGGCACTATCTAATCTCTTTCCTCACACAGAGTCGTCCATCTCATGTACTGGTCATCATAGTTTTCAACAGGGTAGAACTCCTCCTTTAGGGAATCTACAAAGGCCAGCCAAGTGGGTTCTCTCCTGAATGGTGTAGAATCGTCTGTGGTGTATCTCTCCTAGTAACCTTCCCACCACACTCTGACATGGGGAAGGGATTTAACAAGTGTGAAGGTGATATTTTCACTATCAAGAAATTTTGGATGGAGTAATAACCTTCTATAAATTCAACCATATTTCTAGAGCATTTGCATTTATATATCTTTCAAATAAGGGGATATCGAAATTCACGTGTACCTTGAAGGGTTTCACACTTATGAAATTGTTTCTTTTCAAAGATCCCTCAGTCACCTCCATCGGTAGTCTTAGAAGGATCTGAGAAAATGTGTCCATCATCTCGTTCTTCTGCTACACGAGGGATTCCTCAAGCAACATCTTGAAAGGATCTCTTTCTCTATCATATCTCTTTTCTTCCGCCATGGGAGGTCTCTTAGCTAGCGAGATAGGTTGTCCTCAAGCGAAACTAGCTTGATACTTAAATATCTATACCCTAACCTCATCGGGGACCTACTCTGAGAAATGATGAGTAGATTGTTCTGATAGCACTAATACATATTATGCTGAGAATGAAATGAGACAAAAGAAAAAATATATTAGAGAAAAAAAAACACAGTGAAACCCAACTTCTATTAATGAATAAGATAGAAAAAAATTGTAGAACACAAAATGGCAGAATGGTACAGCTTATCTATGAAAATAAAGAGATGTTGGCTATGCTTCATTCACAATAATCTTTAAATCACACTTCATTTCCTGCTTAAAGGGCCTATGAAAATTTTCCTTACCTTATGAAAAGTTTCTTAGAAGGCCTTGTTCCATTTCCCTATGCAGACTTGAAGTCCCTTTTTGTAAATCCCAGAGCTAAAAACATTATTTTTGCACATATGTGGGCCCTATCTATTATATAGCATGTATATACACAGGTTGCACCACTACATATCGTGTACATCGATATTTGTGCCAAAAAATAAAAAATGGTATCGGGTTTCCATCTCACATCACGAGATCCATGATCCTTAACCTTCCATATACTGGAAACATTATGAATCGACCATTTATTTCCACTTGAAGGCTATAAATGGGCCAAATCTGAGTTATGGAAGAGGAGAGAAGAATTCAAATTTGAGAGAAACGTTACTCTGGAAAAATTATTTACTTCATATTGAGTCTGCATCCCTTTATCCTTTTAAGTATGAATACATTGTTCAGCCCCCAAGCTCTTCCCTACAATATTGAGGACCTCATTGTATCTCTTGTATGAGATTTCCTTTGGTGGAGGATTGAATTGGTGGAGGCCCAGTAGGAAGGGACTTAGTTTCTCAGTTCTGAATCGTTCCGACACGGAATTTTGTAATTCATTCACTTCTGTTGATTACATTTTAATAGAAATACTCTTTTCTTATCCAATTAATATCTTGCAAATATTTGAACTGTTATTCCATGGGCGTATTTGTTATGAATGTTGATGGATTATGCAATTAAATGTGCTAACATTATATATTATCACCATATGCTTGTGTTTCTTAGTTGTTGAGGACAAGTTGCAGGCATATTTCTTTGATTCAAGTGCTCAACAGGGGACTTTATCAAATGTCTAGATGAGGTGGGCCCTTTTATCTTGTCTTTCTAGAATATTTGTTTATATAGCGTATATGAGATTAGAGTTGATTTATGCAGTCATTTCTTTCTATTGCGGTTTACCCCTATCCATAGATATATTATCCTCGTAACACGCACACAAGGCATGGTAAATATCATAAGAAGACAAGAATACATGGTTTGCTATGTTTTTGGTTCATCAAGATCACATAGAGTGCATGGAAAAGAACATACGTAGATAAGAAAGAGTAGCAACCCTAAAATAAAAACAAAAAAATTAAATAGTAACTCAGTAAACAAAAAATGGAAATGGTGTATTCAGTATTTATACCTATGAATCTGACTAAAATGATCAAAACTTTGGAAAATGAAAACATTTTCGAGCGAAATGAAAACAATTTATTACTGAAAGAAGCACTCTATATGAAATGGAATAGACATCTCAACACATAAATGTATGAAAATAGAAGAAACCAGAAATGCGGAAACATAGCTTCAAGATCTCAATCTGAAACGAGAGACGGTCTTCAAACGAGCTCTCATACTATAATGTTCCCAAGCATATTTGCTAGGAACTTAAGGTTATTTTTTGACCTGTTTGTGCTATTGTTTGAGTGTTTTTGTAGGTTTTTCTTCTTGGAGTTGTGTTGGGTATGTTGGGTTGTGTTTTATAGCATATGAGGAATGAATATAGTACAAAACTACATGTATATAACAAGATACAAGAAAGATAACATAAGAGAATGCTCAAAAACTTCATATATGACCTTTATTTAGATAATATGATGACCTCCATACATGGGATCTACAGATCTAGAATACTGTAGCAAAGAATAAGAGATATAAGTTGAATATGTCACCAAGATACAACGAAATAATGATGTGACTCCTCCTAGGTCTTCAATAAAAGAACCCAAGTACATACAATATCAATTTCTTTCCCTTAAAGTCTGAACACCTTCAGATATCGAAGATATGTGCCCAAATTAGTTGTTTCCACCTGAGAAATTTGGTCTCCCCCAAGAAATCCCTCAAACCCATAGATAACATTTCCAAATTGTATATGAGGTGACGAAGAATGCCAATGGAGAGATCCCTCCGCTAAAACTTCATATATATCCTTCCAACTCACTATATCCTTAATGGACAGTGTGTCCCTCTTCAGAAATTTGATCAATAGACATAATAAAATAACAAGCAGGATAAATCCTCCAATAGAAGGTGAGGAATGGTGCCCTAGACCTAGAAAACACTCCATTGAAGATCTTTGCCTCAAATCACCCTCCTTCTCCTCAAATTGAATTGATATCCTCCAAACAGTGCACCCCTCCTATAAGAAACCTTAAAAATTGCACCATATCTCCTTCTTCCACTATATATATTAACGTGTGTCTGAATAGAATGGAGAGGGAGGAATATTTCACCTCCTTAGCCAAGATTGGACCAGGAACAGAGGGATATTTCACCTCCTTGTTGGTCTCTAAGTTTTGTTCTCCCAAAACCCTCAAAACTTCTAAGTTGAAGAGATTAAGATGTAAAGTGTAAAAATGACAAGAGTGAGGACTGAGGCACCCTCCCTTTTCTTTTATACTCCAATGTATAATTTTCAATTAAATTATTTCATGGGATTCTAAAGTCATTTTCTTCACTTTTCCTCATATTAGTCACTTAACTTAATTTTCCCTTCATTTCCCAAAGTCACTTTAATAATATAACATTTATCCTCATAGTTATTACTTTGGTGCCCCTTAGTCCCATTTTTCTCATGAGACTATAGCCTAGAGGGGACATCTAGACTACTGAGTCTCTCCAAGCCTCTATCAAGAGGAGGGGGACATTACAGTCTCCCCTATTGGAAATTGATTACCCATAAAAAATTATGATCCTGCCTTATGTAGAACCAATTCACCTTCCCAAGTAACATCCTCTATGGGAAAATTATTCCATTTGACCAAGTATTATCTAATGTTTATGTTTCTCAAATATCCTCTCTCTCACCTCTGAAATATCCTCAGGTATCAAAATCAATTTTCCATCCTCATCTACTGGAGGAATCTTTTTATTAGACATGATATGTTGTCCTAATTCCTGTTTTAGGCATGATACATGGAAAACATTATGTATTTTTCTTTATTGTGGTAACTCAAGATCATATGCAATTGTTCCCACCTTTATCTTCACCTTGTATGTCCCATAAAAAGGAGGTTCGAGTTTCTCAGTGCCATTAATCTTTATGGTTGATTTCCTATACAGTTGGAGCCTCAAATAAACTAGGTCCCCTACCTCAAAAGTATGCTCCACCCTGTGTTTATATGCATGTACTTTCTACTTATTTTGTGCCCTTTGAAAGTGATCCTTGAGCTCTGTAAGTATGTCTTGGCTCATTTGAATACATTCATGTACCATGGGTGTTATACTTTCTCTAAATACAATCTCCACAAAACTGAGGGGGTCATAATTAAATAGAGCTCAAAAAGGATACATACCAATGGACATGTGGTAGGTGTTGTTGTAAAAATAATCACTCAAGTGTAGCCACTTAACCCATTATTTTTTTTTTCCTGACACATAATTCGTGAGATACCCCTCCAACCATTTTTTGACTATCTCTGTTTGGCCATCTATTTGGGGGTGATAACTACCGTTGGGAGTTAACTATGTGTCCACTAGCCTAAACAATTCCTACCAAATGGTTCTTATAAATCTATTGTCTCTATCATTCACAATGGTTTTGGGTAACCCATGAAAATGGAATACCTCCATAAAGAACAAATCTTCCACCTGTGATTTCTTGTAATCAGTGGAAATGGAAAAAAAATGAGAAAACTTGGTTAATTGATCCACCACCAAAAAAATGTAATCATTTCCCTGTGTCTTGGGCAACCCTATAATGAAATCCATGGAGATAATTTCCCACTTGTGTTATGGAATAGGAAGTGGTTGTAATAGACCCCCTTGGTGGGTGTCCTCATCCTTGCTTTCCTAGAAAGTGGTACATTCTTTGACGTGGCACATGACATCTTCCTTCATACCCTTCCATGCAAGCCTTTCTCTTACCTGTCTGTATGTATTCATGAGCCCTTGATTCCCTTCTAAGGGTGAGTCATGAAATTCCTGCAACACCTTCATCTTGAACAATCATTCAAGAACCAAGAAAATTCACCCCTTATAGTATATGATGTCATCTATGATCATGTAGCGGTCATCTTGCATATGTCCTGTTAGTCTCTAATTTTGTTTTTGATTTAGTGAGAAACTCTAATCCTAAACCCTCCCTACCTGCACTTCATTGTTTTCTTTCATTTGATTTTAATTTCTGTATCTAGTTTGTTATGTTTCATATTTTAGCTTTTTGAATAATTTCCTTAAGTTTGGGGATTTAATCCATGGTTTTACAAGATGTCACTTCATATGGCTATTTGAATCTTGCAAATTCAAAATTCCTCCAAGTCATTAATAGCGTTATTGGAATAACATTATTCTCGTAGCGCTAATATAATCACGCCATGATAAGCACCAACCACCCTAATTTTTTTATGATTACATAAATCGTGGACTGATAATCCGCATGTGTCCCACGATATATCTTGAATCATTATACAGTTCAAACCTTTACATGATGGGATCATTCTGTACCTACAAAGACCCTTTCCAAATCAATCAATTTCCAAAAATCATTATATGATCCTATCACTCGTCATTCTAATTTGTTGAATTATAAGCACACGTATTTTTCAGAAGAAACTGTTATATGCTAGCAGTTGCAAGTTGTAAATTCAACTTCCAAACAGTGCCAAGTTGCAGCATCGTGTTATTGATATGGAACCTAAGAGATGTGGGCAAGTTTTTAGATTGGAACCCGAGGGAGTTGATCTTCTCGAAGCATATCCGCAAATGGAACAGAGGTTTAAAGACGCTAGTTGCTTTGAATTCCTCACCACCTTCCAAGGTTATGAAGAAAAAGTATCTATGGGGTTTGCACAGAAATTCAATGGTTTCAAAGTGGATATTGGAAAGTTGTTATTGTTGGTGATAGAACAATTCATCGCCAAAGCTTGCAGATTGGTAGTTGGAGAAGAACGATGGTGGAAGAAGGACCATGTAGTCACAGAGTTTTTTAATCAATTTTTGCTACCAGATAAGAAAAACCCGGATTGGATAAATGGATTCCCTCACAATTGGATTGGACAAGAGTGGCATATTTCCCTGATAATAATTCACAGAAACCCTGCACTTGGCTGATTCAATCCCTAAATCCTGATCCACAGCCCAGCAAACAAAGAAAGGGTAAATGGAAGAAGGAAGTCACACAGAAAAAGAGTATCACAATTAATGAATTTTATATCCAAGAAGAAGTATATGAAACTAAGGTGACAAGGAACATGATGCAAGAGCATCACTCCATGTCATCAAGCGTCAATCAACCAACACACGTTCAATGGAGAGGAGAGGCGCAGCGCTCTCACTTTCAAATTTCAAATTTTGAAATTGTATTAAATGTTGTAAGGCCGAAGAGCCAAAAGCCATACATGTACGTATACTTTAGATAAAGGTTGCCTTAAATGGTTGTAAGGATGAGATCTAGATCTGATTCGAACTAGATATCCATTCAATGTAATTGAATGTAAATTAATGAGAGTTGGTGAGGATGGAGGGAAGAGCTCGAGGAGCCCCCTTTTGTAAAAAGATCATTTGTATATGTAGGAGTTAGTCGATAAAGAGGTAGAGAAGAATAGAGAGAATAGGTTGGATAGAAGAGAAGAGCCAAGAATCTGTTGCAGTCCGACCTCGAACACATTGTAATCATGCATTCTTGATTAATACAAACAGAGCAGTTTTTCCTACATGTTATTGTTCATGTGTTTATGATTTCATGAATGAATGTCTTTATGTGTGATGATATGTTGTAGATGTATATTAAATTCCATCTACAGGGATAGATATATTTTCCTATCTATTGAGTTCTTTCATTTTTAGGCTTGGGTTCTTTGTGGTTTCATGCAAGAGTGCATGACAGAGTACCGCGGTCTCTGAACACCAGTGCAGGAGTGCACTTCTGAATTCTACAGAATTTCAGGCAAAGATGTGCCAGGAGGCCGCACTAGCTGAAGTCATTAACTCAAGGAAGAATCCTCAAGGTTGCTAAACACCGTGAAGGAAGAACTATGCAGAGGAGAGCATAGAGAGGAGAAGCAGAATTGTAGAGAATTCAGTAAAGGCTCTGCCAAGAGGGCATTGAGAAAATGCACAGGATGCATTGAGCCAGTGCATAGAGTGCACTTCTGAATTCTATGGAATTTGGACAGAGTTGTGCCAGGAGGGCACACCAAAGGAAGTATTAGACCCAGGCAGAAACCTCAAGGTTGTTGAACACCTTCCAGGTAAGACTGTGCAGAGGAAGGTACATAAATAATAGAATCACTGAAGTTTCTATAGAGATCTTCCACGAGGGCATCGAGTGAGTTCAAAGAGTGCACATGAGGAGCTCTATTTTGATTTCAGGGAAGACAGAACGTCTGAAGTTCTGTGAAACTCTGCCAGGAGGGCATCGAGTAGTTGCATAGAGTGCACAGAAGGACTCTTTTCAAGTTATGTTGGGGAAGAGAAGTATCAAAGAGAGACACTCACAGAGTTACTGAATACTCTACTAAGACAGAAAGGAAGGCTTCAGCAGAAGGTCATCAGGAGGATGCTAGATTTCCCTTTGAGGACACAAAAGGGTGAGTCCCCTAGAGGCTCAAATAAATAAAGCTCATGATGGATAGCACAGTTGTGTGCAGGGACCCTCCAAGGAGTGCAGAGGTCGAGAAACCTTTTCAGGTTTTAGAGTGAACAAAGCTTAGGAGGGATAGCATCCCTAGAACATAGGAGATATCCAAGGAATTAATCTCACAGAGGAAGCAAAGGTCAAGGCCTTTTGGAGCAAGAAATCTTCTAAGGGAAGGGAAGAAAAGCATGCTCAAGGTAGAGCACATCCGTTGTTAGATCAACTAGAGAGACGAGATCTGGGTTGTTGAAGCCTACGTCTAGATGCACGCAGGAAATCTCACAAGGAAGAGAAACATATCTAGGTCATCAGATCTAGTGCAAAGGAATGATAACCATCAGATCTGGAGGAAGGCACACGGAGTTTAACCTCTGGGAGGTCGCGCAGGAGAAGAGTTGAAACGGACAGTGGAGACGCTTCGTGGAGAAGTGCCAAAAATCCCATGGACCATCAGATCTCACAAATCTGTCTTTTAGCATTTCGGCATTTCGGCATTTCGGGGTTCGGCATTTCGGCAATCCCAATGGCAAGGAGCCAGAGAATTTTACATTGAAAACCCCGAAGTCGTGAAATGCGACGTGTTCTTGGAGCAGGGCATGGTCACAGAGGAAGCAGCCACATGGACTGAGGTTTGGTCAAGGGTTAACCACCATTGAGCCCATTTCGGCATTTCGACATTTCGGAGTTTGGGGTTTGGAGAGGCAAATGATTTTGGAATCACTGCATCATGAACTCCCGGTTCACGAAACTCTGAAAAGGATCTGGAGCATTTGGTCCAACTCAATGAGAGGCATTGGATCTCGTGTGAGAATTCCCATATCAGAATTCTGACATTGGAGTGATGAGTGGTTTTGGAGTCACTGCGTTGTGAACTCTCAGTTCGTGAAATCCCGAAAAAGATCTGAGACATTTCGGGAGTTCGGGGATTTGGACACCGGTGATATGAAAGGGAAAGGAAGAAGGAGTCAAAGCCAGTTAAATCCCTTTTCAGCATTCCAGGACCTGGGTGTTTGAGAGTCCAGGAGTCAGGAGACATGGAGTCCCAACTCACGATATCGCAAAATCTCGAAAGAATTCGGAGGAATAGCACCCCTTTTCGACATTTCAGCATTTCAAGGTTCAGAAAGTAGATGAGACAGTGGTTTGGGTCGCTGCAATTCAAACTCCTGGTTATCAAAATCCCAATACAGTCAAGACCATTGGGTCGAGGGAGAACTCTATTTCAGGTTTGGGGAGAAGGAGGTGAAGACTCACGCTTGGTGCACGTTGTGTGTAGGTGGGGTTTTTCATGAAGGACATGTGGATCAAATTTGTGGGGTTCGAGTGAGGGCCCGAAAGAACTAATTTAGTTCTGCAGATTCAAAGAAGATTGATCATGTGTGGATCTTGGCCCGAGGGTCAGGGGATCTGCAAGACATCAAGTGGTATCAGAGCCACTTTCTGTCTATAGACTATAGGCAGAGGGAGGCAGAGTAGATAAAGAAAATACTCTGATACACATCAAGTGGTATCAGAGCTTGATTTTGTCTGTATATTGCAGGAAGAGGGAGCCAGAGAAAAAGGAAGATAGAGTATTGAATCTCTACAATGATTGTTGCAAGGTGTGCAACAGTCAATAAACAGTCGGGAGGAATGTAGGAAAGGCTGGAAGCACTCACGGTTGCAAAGTGAGAACAACAAGTTTTCCAAGATGGTAGACAAGAACAGGGAGATGGCTACTGAAGGTCATGGATGCAGTGGAAGAAGAACCATCAATAGAAGAGAAAAGATGAGATGGATGAAGAGCTCGCTGAGATAAGGGTGAGGATGGATGAGCTTGCACTACGGGTGCAATAGAACACAAAGACACATTGGGTGTATGAATGGCCTCTGAGGAGGAAAGAAAAATGGCCCATTCAAAATTTGTTGGCTAGGAAATAGCAACAAGAGTTGAAGAAGTGGATGAGGAATGATGAAAACCTCAGTGACACAGAACTGGTTCGCATCTGTGAGCCAAAAGTTGGAGAAACCCTCAGTGATGAGGAAGAGGTATCAGATTCAAATCTCATAAACTGCTAGGAGGGCAAAGATAAATTTTCAAATCATATTCAGATCTCATAGACTGTTAAGAGGACAACAATGAAAACTCAAGTTGCCAGGTGGGAAATGGAAAGAGATCAGTGGAAGGTCTCGCGTACTGCCAAGGGGGCAGTGGTGAAAGTTCAGATTTCCATGTGGACAATGAGATGGGATTAGACGATCTCATAGACTACCAGGTGGGTAGCAGAAAATTCCCAAATTACCAGGTGGGCAAGGGGAAAGAGATGAGACTATCTGAAAGTCTCATGAACTCAGAGGAGAGTTCATGTCAGCAAGGAGTCCTGACAGGAGAGAATCAGAAGAGAATTCTGATCATTGGGGGAATTGAAGTATTCCTACCAAGCATCCCAGTTGAGGCCAGAGAATGCATTGCAGATGCAACAATAGAAGAAAGATAGCCAATAGAGACTGTCATGGAGGAAGAAATGGAGTAGACACTGATGTTTTCCCAAGGATAAAAGGAGGAGCATTCAAAAGAATGGCTCAAAATGTTTAGCCAGGATGCTAAACAGGAGATCACTACAGTATTGGGAGCTGCAGAAGGAGAAGAAGAACAAGAAAAGGAAGTGGACAGCATAGACTTTGTTGGTCTATGTGAAGAATTGGAAGCCCTGGAGAGAAGAGTGATGGTGCAAAATTTTCACATCCAACAGGCTAAGTTGGGAGAAGGTAGTGGAGCATACCAGCCCCAGGATAAGCTGGAAGAAGTTGGAACTGAACCAACATAGGAGGAAGTTGAGCAACAGTTCAGTGAGGAGACTACAGAATTGGAGTCTGTAGCAGAGTGGCGACTTAGTGCCACAAAGGTAAATAAAGACAACATCGGAGATCAGGTACATCTACCCACTGATAAGGAGGAAGAATTGCAGCAGGGCGGACTGCATACAAAGAGCCATCCATTGGAGCAACTAAATGAGATAATTGAGGAGATCAGAAGGTTGATGATTCTATCAGTAGAAGTGGTTAGCAAAGGGGAGCTAAGTAGAGGAGAACCTGCCATAGCAGCAAGGATGCAGAAGCAACAGCAACAGCGAAGCAATGGAGCAAATGGATAGCTCCAAAGAACTGTTTGGGATTCAGGTGGATTTCAACAACCATTCTGGGAAGCTCATGAGCAGGAGATCATGATTTTTTCACAATAGAGGAGTATGATGCAGGAGCATCACTCCACATCATCAAGCACCAGTCATCCAGCACACATTCAATGGAGAGGATAGGCACAGCCCTCTCACTTTCAAATTTAAAATTTTGAAATTGTATTAAATGTTGTAAGGTCGAAGAGCCAAAATCCATACATGTACACAGGATTTAGATAAAGGTTTCCTTAAATGGTTGTAAGGATGAGATCTAGATCCGATTCGGACTAGACAACCATTCAATGTAATTGAATGTAAATTAATGAGAGTTGGTGAGG
>SNQJ01S0006345.1:180446-212078 GCA_010110895.2 Picea sitchensis
GACCCCGCAGAGGGGGTACCCCCCCTCTACACTCCCCTGCGTGGAAGAGTGTACATACTTCTAGGGTGTAAATACTTCATGGGGTATAAACACAGCTGAAAGCAAGGACCTATGAATCAAGAAGATAATCAGGCTCCACAACCAACACTCAGGCCCTCTCAAATTTTGGCTCTCATAGGAAATGAGATTCCTGTTCTGCATAAGAACTTCTCCAATTCCCAACCCTGATGCATCACACTTCAAAATGAATGGATGAAAAAAATCCAGTAAAGAGAGAACTGGATAAATGCTCATTACCTTCTCCATCTTGTCAAACATCATCTCTGCCTCATGGATCCACTTGAATGCACCCTTTCTATTCAAATATGTCAATGTTGTGCAAAGTTGACAGAACCCCTTGACAAAACTCCTATAATAACTGCAAATGCCAACAAATCCCTTAAGTTCTGTAAGCTTTTTGGGTATTGGCCAATCAAGTATGGCTTGGATTGTTTCTTGGTGCACATGTACCCCTTTTTCTCCAATGATATGTCCCAAATAAATCACTTCAGTCATCCCAAACTCACATTTTGATTATTTAGCATATAGGGATTGTTTCTCCATTATGCTTAATATTTCTTCCATGTGCCTAAGGTGGTCTTACCATGTTCTATTGTAGATAATCAAGTCATCAAAGAAGACTAGTAGAAATTTCCTCAACTATTTGTTGAATACATTATTCATGCATGACTGAAAGGTGGTTGGTGCATTGGTCAACCCAAAAGGCATAACAAGAAACTCATAATGACCATAATGGAATCTGAAGGTTGTCTTGGGAACATCTTGTTCCCTCCTTTTGATCTGATGATAACCAGAGCGCAATTCAATCTTGGTGAAGTAGATTGAGCCATGCAACTCATCCAATAGCTCATCTATCTGAGGAGGGGTACATGTTATTAATGGTTTTCTTGTTCAAGTCACTATAATCAATGCACATGCACATAATATAAAAAAAATTATTCACCAATACCATGGAGGATGCAAATAGGCTATATATTTGCCTAATGTTGCCCATGTCCAACAATTCCTTGCTGGATTTTTCTATCTCGTCCTTGTATTTCTTAGGTTGTATATAAGGTGTGGTGATAACTGGTTTGGCACCCTCATCCAACTCTATGGTGTGTTCAAATCCCCTATCTGATGGTTGCCCTGGTGGAATAGGCTCAAAAAAATTCTTATGAATATCAATTATTCTTTGTATGTCATGGGAGTATTGTGGATGTCCTTCCTTGTCTATATTAACTGATACTAAACACTTTGCATCATAAAGTATGTCTTCCCTCTTGAAAATGGGCTCCATGCGCTTGGTTATAACCACCCTTGGTGCATTTCCCGGCATACCTTTTAAAGTCACCCTTTTTCCATTTTCCCCATTAAATGGCATTTCCATGGTCTTTTAGTTGGTGGTGATAGGCCCCAATGTGCTAAGCCACTAGACTCCCAGTATAAAATTGGTGTCTCGTAAGTCCATCACATAGAATTCTTATGCCAAGTCATACCTCCCCAAAGTGATGTTCAACCCTGGAATATACCTATCACATGGAATAGTGTTACCTCTTGCTACCCCCACACGAAACCCTTCAAACTCTACTGTAGGTATGTGACTTCTTTTTACCAATTCTAAATAAATGAATTTATGTGAAGCTCCCCCATATATGAGCACACAAACCCTTTTCCCTTGGATAACTCCTCTCATTCTGAAAGTATTGTACTTAGGGACCCTGTGAATGGATGCAATAACGATCTTTGTATCCCTTGCTTGACCAATATTGGATTCATATCCTTCTTCATTCTATGCATTTTATGCTACTTGTTGATTGGCCTCTATATTTTGAATATGGCCAACCTAATATTTCTCCTCATTATCATAAACCACCTCAATATAGTGAAACTTTCCATTTCCCATACATCTATTCCCTAGATCCCAAGGTTCTTTGCATGTAAAATATGGTTGTTTTCTCCTTAACTCTATCCTAGTATATTAATCCATCCTTCCCTTAAACTTATCCATTCCTATTTGATCCTTCACTCGTTGGGTTAGTCATGGCCTTAGAGTGAACTTGGTTTTTTTTGTTGATCCCATCAAATATTTGGTCCTCCAAATAGCCTTTTGTAGGTTGTTGGTCTTGAAAGCATTAAACCAACCTCATAGGGGTTCCATAAACCCCTCATATAAAAGAATCAATAACCTAGCTTCTGACACATCTAGTAACATTACAACCACCCTATGGAAATCCTCTATAAAGGTTTCTGGTGACCTTGTATACCTTAGTTGAGTGAGTACACGAAACTGTAGCTGAGGATCTCCCTGATCAAACTTGTCAATAAGCCTTTGTGTGAATTATGGGTAATATGTAATGTGATTATGTCCTAAGGTATTCATGCCATGATACCACCAGTGATGGGCCTTTCCTTCCAAGTATGCAGTGGAAAACTTAATAGCATCCATCTCTCTCATGGGGTTGAGCCACAAATAGGCATCCAACTTCTAAACCCAAGCCTCTGAAGAGGTCTTGGCTAACTCATCAAAGGTAGGAATATCCATATTCCCTACTCTATGCTCTAACACATTGTTTCCCTTGTGATAGCTCCTAGTCTTTCCCCTATAATTTATACCACAATATTGATCCAATGTGGCTTGTCTCCTAAATCTTGCGCTCAATGTTGCATACTCCCTTATGTACTCCTCAAAGTTATCTTCTACCTCTAGAAAATAATTATCCTCCTATTTTGATTCAAGGAAAGTGGGCATGTAGGGTCTACATGTAGCTCTATTAATGTTTGGACCCTTCGAAGGTGCTCCCCAAAATAATTTATCTCCCTCGGTATGTGATTGATGATCAGTATCTGTATGATGCCTAGTTACCCCTTGTGATCCATTGACCTCCTTGTTTCCACTATTATTTGGACCATCCTTACCATGATTCATCTACATAAGGAGAAGTTCAATCTTCTCCTAGTTGGCTGTCATTCTTTCCAAATCCTCCTTGAGCTCACCCTATCCTATATGCATAGTTTTCTATGTTTCCTGTAGATGATGTTGTAGGGAAAACTAGGTATTGTCTATGGAATTTTTTAAGTCCTTAGCCACCCCTACTAGATCTTGTGGCGCTCCTTGCTCACTGTCATCCCCTAAGTCACCCATTTTTACTTTAGGTTCCTTATCCTGTATTTTATTCCTTCCCATATAGATACCTATAAACTTAGGCATGCGGAAATCCCCACAAGTTGGGAGGATTTGTGCTTTGATACCACTGAAATTTTCCCAAGCAGATTTGCTAGGAACTTAAGGTTATTTTCTACCCTGTTTTTCTATTATTTGAGTGTTTTTGTAGGTTTTTATTATTGGAGTTGCACTGGGTATGTTGGGTTGTGTTTTATAAATTATTAAGAATGAATATAGCACAAAAATACATGGATATAACAAGATACAAGAAATATAACAAAAGAGAATGCTCAAAAACTTCAGATATGGCCTTTATTTAGATAATATGATGACCTCCATACATGTGATCTACATATGTGGAATAATGTAATAGAGAATAAGAAATATAAGTTGAATATGTCACCAAGATACAATGAAATAATTATTTGAGTCCTCCTAGGTATTCAGTAGTAGCACCCAAGTGCATACAAGATCAATTTATTTCCCTTGAAGTTTGAATGCCTTATAATCTAGAGGAGATGCTCCCAAACTGGTTGTAGCCACCTAAGAAATTCGACCTCCCTCAAGAAATCCCCCAAACCCCTAGATAACACTGCCAAATTGTATATTAGGTGATGTAGAATACCAATGGAAAGATCCCACTGCCAAAACTTCAGATCTAGCCTTGTAACTCACTATATCCTCAATGGACAGTGCACCCCTCTTCAGAAATTCACTCCATGGAAATAATAAAATAAAAAATAGGGTAAATCCTCCAATAGAAGGTGAGGAATGGCACCCTGGACCTAGAAAACACTCTAGATAGGATATTTTCCTTAGATCACCATCCTTCTCCTCAAATCGAACTAATCTCCTCCAAACAGTGTGTCCCTCTTGCATAAAACCTTTAGAACTGTGCCTTATCTCCTTCTTCCACTATACATATTAACCTATGGATGAATAGAATGGTGAGGGAGGAATCTTTCACCTCCTTGTCCAAGCTTGGACTAGCAACAAAGGGATATTTAACCTCCTTGCTGGTCTCTAGGGTTTGTTCTCCCAAAACCCTCAAAACATCTAAGTTGAAGAACTCAAGATGTAAAGTGTAAAAATGACAAGAGTGAGGAGAGAGGTTCCCTCTTTTTTATTGTATACTCTAGTGTCTAATTTTCACTTAAATTATTATCTTGGATTCTAAAGTCATTTTCTTCACTTTTCCTCATATTAGTCACTTAACTTATTTTTTCCTTTTTTCCCAAATTCAGTTTAATAATATAACATTTATCCTCATAGTGATTAATTTGGTGCCTCTTAGTCCCATTTTTCTCATGAGACTATAGTATAAAGGGGACCTCTAGACTCCTGAGTCTCTCCAAGCCTCTATCAAGAGGAGGGGGACATTACATATACCATGTTTGAAAAAACAGAGTATTCCAATAGAGGACAAACATCTTCAGTAACTAGTCACACAACTAGATCAAAGATAAACACAATGATGTGTTTACATGGTTAAAAATATTGAAGAGGGAAACCATCCATGACCCCAACCAACATGGCCACTTGAGGAAATATATAAACGAAAAAGAAAAATATTTTAAAAGAGATTTTCTCACAATCAACCATTAGCAAAAAACCCTCCATGATCTTTAAATAGAGATCATGGACCAATGGGGTGTTAATCCACGTATCAATGTATTCATTAAGATCGAGGAGAATATGATTCGTTGGATAAGTCTATGTCTAGAATATATCATGATTGTCATACTACATAACTACAAATGCATACCAATGCATACTAAAGAAACACAGTTAGAAGCAAACTTTTACCTAAAGACACATTAGACCAAGTTGATCCTAACTAACTACTAAGTGACTAAATATCCTAACAGATTGAGTGTAGCTTTTTACAATGAAATTTCCATCCATAAGAGTCTGTCTAGAAAATATGAAATATTTGGAGATTAATGCTAGAGTATTGGTTTTCCCATCATTATTTACTTGTTTTTTCCATCCTCTTTGCATTTTCTAGTATAAGTTTGTATTTCATATTTGTAAGTGAGAAAGAAAGATACATTTATATCCATCCATACACCAGATATTTGAAAGATAAAGAGGAAATGGATCAAGAAAAACAATCAATGCTTGAATATGCATACTTCACTTGAGAACTTTAAATTGTCAAAGTTGTACATCAAACACCACATTTCCCATACACAAGCTCATTATGTTATTTTATGTATTAATAGTAGAAGGAAGTAGATGGTTTTAACAAATAGTACATTGTTGAATTGAAACTTGTTCTTGGGTATTTCATTAATCATGTTCACAAACATGTTGAGCATTGGTTGTTTATTTCTTTTTCATTGGTTTCACCATGGTTAAGGGTCGTTATGAGAACAACTCACATTCCTAAAATCCCAATATTACCAAAAATGGTGAGGGATAATCTAAGATGGTATACAACCGATATAAATCTATCATTCATACTCATACTTGGGACCTCTCATTCTACCTACTTATGTTGAATCTAAATAACACTAATTTGGAGGACTAAATGAAAGTAAGTAATTTAAAAGGTGGGTCCTTGTACAATGAGTATGTGATCAAATGCATCACTTGTATAAAATAAAAGAGGAGGATAATGTTGATGGGAAATTAGTTAAAATGTTTAAAAAATACCTTTGAAAAGTGGTAAAACCAAATTTATCTCCTTATACATGCTAACCTACTATGTAGAAACAAAAACCAATAGGGTTGTATTCTAGTGTGAAATACACATATATGCAATTAGATCACTGGTGTTAAACACCACCAAGTGGCCTTGTTTTAGGATACTTCCCACTCTAGCATTGGTTATGGGAGAATCTTTCACATATAACTATAGGATGATTTCCAATTTGAATGATTTTGGATAGTTGTTTGGTCAAATTAATTATGTGGGATAAGTTGGGACTTCATCAAGTTTGGTCTCTTAAGTATACCATCAACAAGAATATTAAGACATTGGAAGTCTTACCCAACCACTCTAATGATCAAGCATGTTTGTATGATGAATTAATATTTTAAATTAATTAAATTTCAAGGATTTCAAGACCTTAAACAATTAGTGGAAATTAATCAACCTAGGATATGTTACTTAAAGAATCCAACAAGACACCTAAATTATGTTTCATTTATGCCCATTTGAGGAATATGACATTGAACATATGTGAAACTTAATAGGATAATGGATGTAATGAACCTTCAATAACATCATCATCAGGTTGAAGTGTACATAAGTAATGGTGCATGCATTACACATAATTTAAGAGTTTGCTTTATCGATCTTTTAAATCCTAAATTCTTGAATTTTCTTAAGATATATCAATATTATTGCAATTGAAATGTGGCATAAATATTTCCATGATTTAAACAAATGTATACATAATACCAAAAGTAAAACTATTGTTATATGGTAGTAATAATGATGGCATTTCTACATTCAATCACTTCACTCACACATGATAATAATTAATGAAATGAGTGACTTATATTAACCAAATAAGAATACATAATATGATTTCTTTAATTCTCAATACCTGTCATTAACCAAATAAGCATATTAACCAATAAGCATACATAATACGATTTCTTCAATTCTCAATACCAACATTCAATGTTACACATACAAGATGGAAATTGCATTAAGCTACAAAATGATTTCTAACATAGTTGGTTTAACATATATCAACTAATGTCTTGTTTCCAAGTAGGGTTACCCAATGGACAATCTATTAACATGATGATATTAATTAGATGAGTTGATACTTATTGTGTTTGTAGATTGATAGGGGTAAATCATCATCATAATCATTCATTAAAATCAAATAAACAAACACTTCACTTACTGTGTTTTAGATTGATAGGGGTAACCATCAATGAATCATTCACAAAATCAACAACACACTCTGAATTATCAAAACACGTGCTACATATATATAGGATATGTTATATTATACATAGATTATACATATATAAGTATATATATATATTTCTATTAGAAATAAACTGGAAACTCTAGTACTTCTTCCCCACATTTTGTGAATGGAAAATAGGGTGAATATTATCAAGAGAAACAATAATTGGTCGATGATTTGACCCCAAGACCTCATTCATAATAACTACAACATTGAACCACTCGAGTTAACCCACCCAATTACACACACACAAGTGGCTCAACTATACATTGTTTTACAAAATGACACTCAATGGTCAATCATTGATGACAACTATCCTCACCACTATCAAGTGCATCCTAGAAGTTGATATTTCTCCTCTTACTTAAAGCAAGAGCTCAAGTATTTTTACATATAGGTTTGGTTCATATCTCTGAAGGATGGACAAAGAACTAACATTAGATTATAATTATTTTTCCACAATGAATTAACACACTTACAAAATGATACTTTATAATTCAATCCAATAAAACTCATTGTGGATGATATTGTCAATGACAAGGGTGTTTCCCTCCTTCATGACCATAACCTCTCTATTATGTCTTCCTATAGTAGCTAGAATAATTAAAGCATGAAATTTAACCAAAAATTCATAAAATCAATTACATTCATAATACATAAATAATTCATCAACGAATGATATCACAGTGAATAACTTATGCAATGATGGAGATTAGTTAGTAGGTGTATCACTCAGATGTACAATATTCTCTGAGGAAACATCTGTTGTCACATAAACTATGGTATCCACATTAGATGATGGATATGGGTATGCATGAGGGTGAAGTGGTGTCACCACAGTGGATGGAATGATGTAGGATGGAACACAACATATTGTTCGGTGGGATACAAGTGTAGTCATTATGGATGGATGCAATGAAAAAGTGTGTGGTGATGGGAAGTGATAAATGCCAAAATATTGTACAGGAGATGGAAGTACCCTGGGGAGGGGAAGTAGTGTTTGAAGAGCTAGGGCAGGGTTGCCAAGGATTGTACTTTCCCTATAGCCTGGAACAAATGATGGGAGGAATGTGGGTAGTGGTAAATGGTATGATAGTGGTACTAATGACATGGAAATCAATTAACCAACCTATATACACATGTATAATATTTTTACTATTACATTTAAACAAGATTTCACTCCACACACGATTCCTAGGAAGGGGGTGATATATTCATTCTAGATGAACATGGTTCCTCACTATGTGAAACCACAACCTATAGAAACACAACAACATTATATTTTATTTATCATAAACATTCTATAGAAACACAACAACATTATATTTTATTTATCATAAACATTCTATAGAAACACAACAACTATCTTATACACATATCATAATAGTAGTAGATCAATGAGATTGCTAAAGAATAAGAAAATAGATGTGAATTTATCAAAGGTCATGTTCAACACACTAATACACAATAGTTTATAGAAATGATTGATTTTTGTGGTAGTCCTAAAAAATATACTTGTGGAAGAGTTGGTGTGCAACATTGAACCTTTCCTCATATAAAAAAAATATAAAATGTTGAAGTGTTTAGGTAGAAATGCATGGTAGTGCTAAGATACTCTAAACCACCAAAACGAAATGTGTCTAATGATGGTAGAAACAATCTGTGGGATTTGAGAAATTATAAATACATTAATATACCCAAGTCTAGCAAGGGGAATGTCACTATCATAATGGATGAGATAGATTACCATAAAAAACTAATGGAGAATCTCACATGTGGAAGCTATAAAGTAATCAATAAAGACCCTGGGAATGAACTAGTGTTGTGTATTGTCCACATCATCCCTTATTGAATCAATTAATAAGAAGGTCCCTCCAAATAATTTCATCATGCATCAAATATATGGTGCACCCAATATTCAAAAAGATGGAATCACCTTAATACCAACTATAAAAATCATAGGATCTTTGACTTACTCTCTGGAAACATTTCTTGCTAAGTTATTGATCCTCCCGTTTGGAAATACAAACACTTTTTAAAGGAATCATCATCCTTTGTAAAATGTATCAAGATACAAAATGTAGAATATGATGAAATTCTAGTAAGCTTTGACAGTGTGTGTCTATGCACCAAGGTCCTAGTGGACCATGCCAATAATTTCATAGAAGACATCATAGCCATTGAAACTGCTAAATTGGTGAAGAATATGCCTTAAGTTAGCATATTTCAACTACAAAGGAAATATGTATGAGCAAATTTATGGCACAGAGATAGGTCCCCACTATCACCAGTAGTTGGAAACATATACATGGAGCAATTTGAAGTAAGGTATTTAATGTAATATCCCAAGGCCGAGCCACGGTTGTAATTATGAATTGTAACATGTTTTGAAGGTTGGTGATCCAAGTGTTATCAGCTAGGAGGCTTATGTGCTTATTAGGCCAGATAGCCTAAATGTTAAAGGCCACGATCTTTTTTTGTACATGTAAGTATTCATAATTATTAATATAACAACATCATTGTGTGTAGACCAACCACAAAGAAATAGTTATGGGGGACCAAGCTCCACTAGGTTGGGTAAGGGAAGGGGGATGAGAGGCTAGGTGAAAGGGGCTAAGATTGAGGGCTTAACCCAAGGGAATATTATAATGTATTTCCTAAAAATAATAAAGTTGGTAAATAAACCCTGATATCCTAAGTTCCTTTGGGAAAAGGGAATGAACTCCAAGTGGAGAGAAACATGCTTCATGAGCAGCATGTGTCATCCCATGCACCTGCAAATATAAGTGGGAATTCTTACTATTTTTGGATCCTTTTGCCATTTTGTACCAGCACACCCAACAAACACATAGGAACCCTGGAATGCCATTGTTTAATTTCCCCAACCACTTGAACCTCTGCAACAAGCCGGATTGATACCCTTGTTGCACCTATACCCTGCAGGTTTCCTACGTATTTATCCATCATTATCGTTCCCACGTCCATTTTCTATTGTTTCCATCACCATGCTCGTGTGTTGAGGAGCGGAAGTGGAGAAGCGGGTTGTTAGGCCCGTCGATAGAAGAGGTAGGTTGTTAGGCATGTGAACAACTCTCCCCAGGTGAGAGAGTGTGGATAGAAGAAATAGGTTGTCATACCTATGAGCAACTCTCTCCAGGTGAGAGAGTGTGCTGAGGAAGTGAGTTCTCCTGGAGGGAGTCTAGTAGTAGCTACAGAGCTCTAAGAATTATGTCAGACCTGTTGTTGAAGCCCTGGAAAGGGAGGTAGAGAAGTCGATGGATTGTGCGATAGTGAAGGTGTATACTTCTGGGGTGGACATGCATGTGGGGAATGAGAGTCTGTGAGTGGTGGGCGTAATCGGATCCTTGGAGGAAATCCTTCCTTTTTTACTGTGCATCTTTCTGTTGTCCCTACCTAGCCTAGGAATCCCTTTCTCGATGGATTTTAGTCCCATCTTGGGGGTGACCCACTACTGAGAGTGATGAGCAGTGTGGTCTAAGGATGGGAGGTTCATGGAAGGTCTGCACGCAGTTGGTGTACTTCAATTAAGAGATAAGTATAATTTTTTGTGCTTAATGGTTAAATGATGTATTTAAGTGCATGCCTGATATTCTTGTAATAATATCATGTGTTCCACTGCATGTATGTTTCCATATTATCTCTTTTATTTCTTGTTAATTTTATATGTGAATATTTCCACAAAAGAGCTATGTCTGAGGTGGCGTTATCCAACCTGTTGGTGGCTGGGGATGTTACAAATTTATATCAGAGAAAAAGATGTTTACTCAGTAATGTTGTCCAGCTTTTTGGTGGTCGGGGACATTACAAAATGGTATTAGAGCCGATGGTTTCAACACTGGGCCTGGATGGGTCGTGTAAGTGGTTAATGAAACAAAGGTTTCAGAGTGAATTATTGTCAAAATGGACAAAATATGAGTTAAGAGCATCCCTGGGTGCCAAGAGAATACCTTGGTCATGTTATGAAGCTTGGGAGGTATAATGGTTTATGGAATGGTAATAGAGAAAGAAGCCACAACAACCGTTGTGTTGGGCTACAAGGTTTGAATTTGGGGCGTAAGATCTGCGCAGGGGAAAGGCCAACTTTTTCCAGCCGTCAGATATGGGAAAATGTGCATAGGATTGAACCTCCAAGTCCTTCGGACTTCATGAATTCAGTGAAGTCTATGTGTTATACAAAAAAGGGGTCAAATCCAGAAGTCCCAAAGTCCGGAGTTAATCCATACCGTTCATCAAAAGCGACACGTGTCAGCAGATTGGATTATTCGAGAATTCAACATTTGGGAGAAGCAAAGTGTGCTAAGGCAAAAATTCACGAATCCCCAAAGTCTCGAAGTCCCAAAGTTGAAAGTTAATCTAGACCGTTCATCGAAAGAGACAAGTGTCGGGGGATTGGATTGTTCAATAATTTGGCATTCGAGAGAAACAAAGTGTTCTAAAGAAAAAAAGTCCCGAAGACCGGAAGTCTAGAGTTAATCCAGATCGTTCGTGAAAAGAAACACATGTCGACAGATTGGCGTGTTTGGGAATTCAACTTTCAGGAGAAACAAGGTGTGATAGAGAGATAAATCCTGAAGTCCCGAAGTCCAGAGTTCATCCGGACCATTCATAAAAGGATACACATGTTAGAATATCACCTTATTCAGAGTTTGGGGTTCGGGAGAATCGGAGTGTGCTAGTGTGGAATCTCCCGAAGCCCTGAAGTCTAAAGTCTCGAAGTGATGTGGCCTACTGATGTCACTAAGGATGGCATGGACACATGGGATGTGTGACACGTTTCTGTGAATTAATAACCTTTAGAAGATAGAAATTCCAGTTACAACGTGATACGTGTCCCCCGTCATATAGGGCCACACGTCCTATTCTAGTATTTTACCTCTCGAGCATGGGTAGTGGGGCCCCTAATGAATACATAAAGTAGTTAAAACATTGGTGAATAATTTAACTAGACTGGGCCCACAATAACTTGACCCCAGTAGATGCATGGCGCTAGATCGTGAAGTCTGGAGACTTGGTACTACAGAGGAAAGGTGTTACAGTTAGAATTGAGTAGAGAAATCCCAAAGGCCAGAATTAATCTAAATTGTTGGTCATAGGGGACGCGTGGCGTCAGATCCCAAGCTCCAGATACTTGACACTCTGGAAGAAATGGTCCATGATTGAGTGGGAGGAATAAATCAATAAAGTCATGTAGCGTCGAAGTGACATGACATGATGACATCATCGGGGGTGACGTAGAAGTATTCAAAGATTCGTGGTTCAGGAGTTTTAGGTGTGCAGATGTGAAATCCTCCGAAGTCCCGAAGCAGCGGATGTGACATGGAATGATGAAGTCACCTGGGTGACATGGATCTCCTTAGGCATTTCATGTGTCATATGACTTTGTACTTGGAAAAAATTCCAGAAGTTGAGAGACTTGGCACTCTCGAAGGATTGAGAGTATGGACACTCTGGAACTTCTAAAGCCCGGAGTTCCATAGTAAATATTAGTCGTTGGATGTTGGGAAGCCGAGGACTGTTGATCCACCTCACTTTGTGAGTTCACCAATGCAACACTCTGGGATATTTTTTGTGATGTGCTTTGGAAACCGTCGAAGCCCGAAGTCCCGAAGCTCTTATCCACTGTAGACCTGAACAGGAAATGTGGATCATAGATCCATCGTCATTCGTGAGTTTGTCAGTTAAATGTTTTGTGATGTTTGTGATGTGTGAAAAAGGAAAACTATGAAGCTCCAAACCCCCAAAGTTTCAAGGCTCTGGATAAGAACCCAACTATTAGCACTTGATCACAGTCGTGGTCACATGCGAGTTAAGGGATGAAGAAAAAGGGGCTAGCGCCCGAAAGTGAATTGTAGAACATAACATGGCTTGGAGATAGAGTCGTGGGGATTCTTGATCGACCCAATACCCGAAGAAAATGGAGTCTGATATTTTTTTGTTGAATCAGATTGGTTTATGTTATTCTGGAAAATTATCAAAGACTGGTAGTCTGACAAAATTCGGTTGACTACACATTTTCCAAAGTTAGAAATTGCCAGAACCAAACAAGATTGTCACATACTGTAGAGAAATGGAGGAGGCATGGGATGCTTACAGTCAAGAGGATGAAGTTAGAGGAATGGATGTCCATTTGGGAGTTGAAGGGAAAAACTCCAATGGGCATGGAGATGAAATAGATAAATACATGGGCATGATGAAAATCATTAAAAATTTGCAAAAAAATATCCAAATTCACCAGGAATATAACGAAAGGATTAAGAGAGCCAAGGACCAACAGGAGGACTTCAATATGAATTTAATGTGGAGCCTATAAATAATTGAAAATAATTTGGATAAGGAAAGTGGATCCAGCAAATCAAGGAGCCACGGGTCCCCTGATGAGGAAAGAAGAGAAAGAAGTGATAACATATATCACCAACACTTTCAAAGGAATTCCAAAAGGAGGCCACACAACATTTCAATTCCACCTCCTACCATAAAGCATAGGGTATCTGAACTGGATGAACTAAAGGGTGAAATGCATAAGATCAAACCTCCTACTTTTGATTGAGAGCACCAGAAATATGAAGATGTTGAGACATGGCTACTTGGCATGAGGAAATATTTTCAATTCTATAATTATTCCTCTCATGTTGAAGAAAGTATCACAATTTATAAGATGAAAGGAAAGGAATTCATGTGGTGGGATCATCTTGTGCAAGTGAGACACATCAAAGAGAAGAATGTGACATGGAAGGAATTCAAGAGACATTTTGAAAAGAAGTACTCAACCAAGAGATACTATGACAAAAAGATGAAAGATTTATTTGAACTTAAATTGGGAAGCATGACTATAGATGAATATGAAAGGAGATTTCTAGAGTTGTTTAAGTATGTCTCTTTCATTAAGGATGAGACAATCAAGATCCAGAGATCTGACTAGGCTGCCATCTTTTATTAGTGACAAAATCCAGTATGATGATCCTAAAACTATGGAAGAAACCATAAGGAAGGAAAATTGTTTATATGATCATCATAAAGGGAAGCCTACTTTACAAAGAGCTTGGGAAGACAAGAGGGAGCAGAGGTAGAAGGGGAACAAACCACCATTTTTTAGAAATAGCCCTCAAGGACAGCCAGTTTTGAGAGAGCTCGGGATGGATGAAGTAGGTGGGAAAAGGCCAGGGTAGGCACATATGCAATATTGGGGTTGTAAAGGAGATCATAAGTATAGATATTTCCCTCACAGAAGTGGAAAAGTGAGAGTTTTTCACAATGTTCAGCAGAAACAATGGAGGACATGGGCAGAAGAGTACCAAGGATCTATGTGGCCCTAGACAACAAGCAAGTTGAGTTTCAATGACACATGATTGAAGTTGAAGGTATGATCAATAACCATGCATTTATTATTTTAATTGATTCAGGGTCTAGTCATAGCTATATAGATCCTAAGGTAGTGGAAAGATTTCAATTTCCAAGAAGCAAGCATGGGAAATCTTGGCTAGTGCAACTGGCTACAGGAGCCAAGAGAAAGGTGGTTGAGTTGGTTAAATCATGTCTAGTGGGCATGAATGGACTGAGTACCAAAGAAAATTTGAACATCTTTCCTTTGGGATCATACGACTGCCTAATTGGTATGGATTGGTTGGACCAACACCATGCCATATTAGACTGTCATAACAAGGAATTCACTTACTTGGATGAGGAAGGAAATCGGAGAATAGTCCAAGGAATTCCCAGAGCAGTTACTGTCTGGAAAATCTTAGCAATGTAGTTGAAGAAGTGTTACAGGAAGGGATGTCAAATATTTGCAGTATGGATGAATCACCTAAGGATAAGGTTCCAAAATTGGAGGATCATTCAGTCCTGAAAATTTTTGACGATGTGTTCAAGGAGATAGCAGGGCTACCCCCAAAGAGAGATATTGATTTCTCTATAAATTTGATGCATGGGGCAACTCCAGTATCAAAGACTCCCTACCGAATGAGCACACCAGAACTAAAAGCACTGCAAATGCAGCTTGAATATTTTTTAAAGAAAGGGTACATTTTCCCAAGTTTGTCACCTTGGGGTGCCCCAGTATTATTTTTGAATAAAAAATACGGGACATTGATATTGTGCATTAACTTCAGGTAGTTAAACAAAGTAACTATAAAGAACAAGTATCATCTGCCAAGGATTGATGATCTTTTCGATCAGTTGAAGGATGCAAGGATATTTTCAAAGATAGATCTCAGGTAAGGATTAAAGATGAAGAAATCAACAAGACCACCTTCAGGACAAGGTATGGTCATTATGAGTTTAGAGTGGTGCCATTTGGGTTATCAAATGCACTAGTTGTTTTCATGTGCTTAATGAATGATGTTTTCTGAGAATATTTAAACAAGTTTTTTATTGTATTTTTGGATGACATCCTTGTATATTCCAAGACATAAGAAGAGAACAAGAATCACTTGAGGATGGTGTTACAGGTGCTAAGATAGCACCAACTATTTACTAAATTGAGCAAGTTCTCATTTTACCAAAATCCAATTCACTATTTGCGACATATATTATCCGAAGAGGGAATATAAGTAGACCCTAAAAAGATTGAAGTCGTTAAAGGGTGGGCAACACCTAAGAATGTGATAGAATTCAGATCCTTCATGGATCTCGCTAGCTACTACAAGAGATTCATTGCAGGATTTTTGAGGATTTCTCACCCAATCACTTCCTTACAAAGAAAAGGGGTAAAGTTTCAATGGACATAAGTATGTGAAAAGAGCTTCCAGTAATTGAAGCAATTGTTAACCAGCTCTTCAATTCTCAAGATTGTAGATCCAAATGAAGAGTTTATGGTTTTCACAGATGCATGCAAAGAAGGACTGGGGGAGTCCTTTGTCATAATGGGTTTATGATATGTTTTGAATCCAGGAAATTGAAAGAGCATGAAAGGCTCTACGCCACTCATGATTTTGAGTTGGAAGTCATAGTACATGCTTTAAATAAATGGAGACACTGCCTCATGGGATAAAGGTTTGAGCTGAGGACAGACCATAATGGTCTGAAATATTTGTTTGATGAGCCTAATTTAAATTCCATGCAAAGCAGATGGTTGGCATTCCTCTTTGAGTATGACTTTGATATCAAGCACATCAAAGGAAAGGAGAACAAAGTGGTTGATGCACTCAGCAGGAGAGTGCAAGAAATACATGTTATAGCCATCAGCATGTATCAAACCGATCTTAAAGATAGAATTTTGGAAGCTTCAAAAGAAGATTTGCAATACATGGAAATGGTAACAAAGTGACAACCAGGTAAGATGCTACATAAAATAGAATATTATAGATTGGAATTTGATGGAATACTCATGTACAAGAACATCATTTATGTACCCGGTTCTCATGAATTGAGGAGTATGATATTGAAAGAGATGCATAATGTGCCTTATGCTAGGCACCCTGGATATCAGAAAAAAATGGTAGCAGTCAAGAGCCATCACTATTGGTCAGGCATGAAGAAATAAATTGCAGAGTACATCGCCAAATGTGTGGAGTGTCAAAGGGTCAAAGATTAGCATAGACACCCAGTTGGGTTGCTACAGCCATTACCCATCCCTCAGTGGAAGTGGGAACTGGTGACAATAGATTTCATCACATGATTACCCGGAACAAACAAGCAACATGATTCCATCATGGTGGTGGTGGATAAGCTTATGAAAGATGCCTATTTTATTCCATTGAAGACTACTCACAAGGAAATTAATGTTGCTGATATTTATATGAGGGAAGTAGCATGATTGAACGGTATTCCCAAGACAATTTTGTTTGATATAGACCCAAAATCTACCTCAAATATTTGGAGAGGATTATTCAAGGGGTTTGAAACGAACCAGAACTTCAACGCAGCCTATCATCCTGAGTCTGATGGACAAACAAAAAGAGTAAATAAAGTGATAGAAGTTATTTTAAGAATGTTTGTGATGGACAAACCATCCAGATTGGAATACTACCTACACTTGGTAGAGTTTGCTTACAACAATGGGTACCAAGCATCACTGAAGATGAGCCCATTTGAGGCACTTTATGGTAGAAAGTGCAACACACCAATAAGTTGGGACAACCCAGCTGATAGAGAAATAATTGGGCCAGAGTTTCTAAGGGAAATGGAAGAGCAATTGTTAAAGATAAAGCATAATTTGACAACTTCCCAAGATAGGCAGAACCCACAGGGACTTTAAAGTGGGTGATCATGTTTTCTTGAAGTTGAAAGCCAACAGAAGTTCCCTGGAGCTGGAAAATTGTTCCAAGTTGGCAGCCAGATATTGTGGACCATTTGAAATTATAGAAAGGATAGGACCAGTAGCTTATATGATTGCATTGCCTGCATGCATGACTATTCATAATGTATTTCATGTCTCATTGCTCAATAAATATATACATGATGCTAATCATGTGATTGATTGGAATGTGATTCAGGTGGATCAAGAAAGAGTTTTACAAGTGCATCCAGTCTGCATACTGGACCAGAAGAGAAAGAAGCTCTGAAATCAAGCCACAAGGCTTGTAAAGGTCCAATGGACCTGGTATGGTCCTGAGGACGCAACATGGGAGAACAAAGATGATATGCGGGCAGAATACCCGCATCTTTTTTAATATTTTGAAAATCTTGTTGATAATGTGTAACTAAGTTGCACTTATGACAGTGCAAAAATAAGGGGAGGGGATTGTAATATCCCAAGGCCAAGCCCCGGTTGTAATTATGAATTTTAACATGTTTTGTAGGTTGGTGAGCCAAGTGTTATAAGATAGGAGGATTATGTTCTTACAGAGAGCATAGATGTTAAAGGTCCTGAGCCTATTTTGTACATGTAAGTATTCATAATTATTAATATAACAACATCGTTGTGTGTAGACTGACCATGAAGAAAGAGTTATGGGGAACTAAGCTCCACTAGGATGGGTAAGGGAAGGGGGCTGAGAGGCTAGGAGAAAGGGGATAAGCTTCAAGGATTAACCTAAGGGAATATTATAATGTATTTCCTGAAAATAATAAAGTTGGGAAATAAACCCTGATATCCTAAGTTCCATTGGGAAAAAGGAACGAACTCCATGAGCGCCATGTGTCATCCCAGGAACATGCAAATATAAGTGGGAATTCTTACTGTTTTTGGATCCTTTTTCCATTTTGCACCAGTGCACCCAGCAAGCACACGGGAACCCTGGAATGCCATTATTGAATTTCCCCAACCACTTGAACCTCTATAACAAGTTGAATTGATACCCTTACTGCACTTGTACCTTGTGGGTTGCCTACGTATTGTTCTTTGATCACTGTTCCCATGTCTAGTTTCTGTTGTTTCCATCACCATGCTCGTGTGTTGAGGAGAGGGAGTGGAGAAGCGGGTTTTCAGGCCCGTGGATAAAAGAGGCATGTTGTCAACCTGTAAAAAACTCTCCCTAGGTGAAAGACCATGGATAGAAGAAGAAAGTTGTCAAACCTGTGAGAAACTCTCTCCAAGTGAGAGAGTGTGCTAAGGAAGTGAGTTCTCCTGGAGGGAGTCTAGTAGAAGCTACAAAGATCTAATAATTATGTATGGCATGTTGTTGAAGCCCCGAAAATGGAGGTAGAGAAGTTGATGGGCTATGTGACAGTGAAGATGTATACTCCTCAGGTGGTACAGGCATGTGCGGAATGAGAGTCTGTGAGCGGTGGGCGTAAGTGGCTCCTTGGAGGAAATCCTTCATGTTGTACTATGCAAATTCTTGTTGTCCCTGCCTAGCCTAGGAATCCCTTGCCCTGTGGAGTTTAGTCCCATCTCGAGGGTGACCCACTGTTGAGAGTGATGAGCAGTGTGGTCTAAAGGTGGGAGGTTCGTGGAAGGTCTGCACGCAGTTGGTGTACTTCAATTAAGAGATAAGTATATTTTCTATGCTTAATGGTTAAATGATGTATTTAAGTGCATGTTTGTGATTCTTGTAATAATATCATGTGTTTCGTTGCATGTATGTTTCCATATTATCTCTTTCATTTATTGTTAAGTTTATATGTGAATATTTCCACAAAATATCTCTGTTTGAGGTGACATTACCCATCATGTTGGTGGCTAGGGATGTTACAAATTGGTATCAGATCAAAAGATGTTTACTTAGTGATGTTGCCCGACCTATTGGTGGCTCGGGACATTACATTTAAACTCCTTTCCACTTACCATAGGAGTATGGAAATGATGTGTGGATGATATCTTCACCAAATGGGGACATGTTAGAAATGATCTTGAAGGGTTCTTCAATCAAATCAATAGTTTCTCATAGCACTTCAAATTCACTATTAAGATAGAAAGGGACAACCAATTCTAATTTTTGGATGTAATGCTCAACAAGAAGATCGATGGGAGACTCGAGTATCAAGTCTACAAGGGAATTCATGCATATAGAGATACCTTTATGTAGACTATCATCACCACCCAGCTCAAAAAGTAAGAATCATTCACATCCTTGTCATAAGGGCCACAATAATCTCGAGATGCAAAACTCTTGAAATATGAACTAGATAACCTTTGTATGGTCTTTTGAATGAATGGTTACAATGATTGGTAGATTGGAAAGGGAATACACAAAGAAATGAACATAAGAGACTTCCATAGGAAGGTGAATATCCAAAAACTCACATTTCCATACATCAAAGGTACCACAAATCAAATTGGGAAAATACTAAGAAGTAGGAACATCATGATAGCCTTCACTCCCATGAACACAATTAGAATATTGGTAGACTCGGTGAAGGGCTCATTAGATATTAAGAAGTTGAAATATGTCTATAAAATCTCACGTTCATATGGATAATTCTATATTGGTGAAATTGGAAACTCACTATAGGTGCAATTAAAAGAACATGCAATACATAATTCTAGATATTGAACCTACATATCAACTCTCACAAGGAACTTTGACAACATTAAATAAGTGTAGCAATTATACCTAATAATATATCTATTGCAACAAATTGGAAGTGCATACTTGTTTAAGCAATATCAAGTTAGCATTCACTCTGCAACACATGCACATTCAAACTAAAATCATCTAGAAAATGGACTAAAAATACATGACAAACTTTGTTAGGAAGGACCATTTTAATTCATGAATCACTCATTCCACCATACCTGAATGTGATGTACATCGAAGGAGAAGGTTGTTTATATTGTTGCATATGTTGTAGAAAATTACATTGATGTATCTTCTACCATCAAGGGTATGTTATCAAAGTGTAGCAACTTCGAACATCATATAATTAGATATAGTAAAACACACACACACACACACACACACACACACACACACACACACAATCAATGACGAATATAAAGATGGTCAAGATACTAACCTTCTCCATGAAACTACCATTTCTAATTGCTTACATTGGCCCATAACAAGTTGTCCTACATCTCGAGCATCTATGATGGTTACATGAACTAGGATGGGAAAACCTAGTCTATCCATGTGCCCTCTCTTGGTCGAACTCTACTACATGGATCAAAGGCCCAACCCCTCCCCTAACATCACTTGAAGGTCACTCTTGTTGAAATAATGTTATGATTGTGTTGTGTTGCACTATGCTAGGGTTCAAGGTGGATATGGTTGTCTACATATGGATGATGCTTTCTGCTATAGGAGGATGTTAGGTAGGGGGGTTAGGCCTTTTCCTAGGAGGATGAGGAATTAGAAATGGATCATTACTAGCATTTTTCTATCATGCGCATACCCACGACCCATCTCCTAGAATTCACCAATGTCAAAGTAGTTGTCATGGTGACCTAAAATAAACTTTCCCTGTAATTTTCTAAGGAAATATAGAGGCACCTCCCAATTATTGTAGGGAGGTTTTTCAAATACCATAAACCACCTATCCATCCAAATGTCTAGAAATGGTTGGTAGGTGCACTAGTCCATACAAATGCATCTATTTGTGACTAGTGGCTATAACCCGGTTCTTGGGTCAATAAATAATGTCATAAGTTGTTTTTTTGAAATGTTTAGTTCTCTAACTTGGTTTTTATCTAGTCTCATACTATAATATTCATACATTCTATCCTTATAATCATAAATGTGAGTTAATTTTCCTTGGGAATATGCAATGGAAGATACAATGGTGTCTAGGGAAGTGGCTAGTTACAATCGTGGGGGCTCTCTAGTATGTCGTAAGTCTTGTATAAGGGTTCTAAGAGACCTCAACCCTACATAAATTTCCATTTTTATATTTTTTGGTTGTGGGTTGGGGTTTGATGTGACTTTAGGATGTTGACTTTGAGTTTTCTAGGCTCCATATTAATTAAGTTTGTTGCAATTTAATAAGGGAAAAATAAACTGTTATTTTTTTTTTATGATTTAAACAAATTATGGAATAAAATAAAAAAATAAAATTCCATCAAAATGCTTTGGCGATGACATATCAAATTGTCATCAATTTTCTCTCCCAAATTTACTCAATTTCTCTCAAAATGTACCATATAGTATATTGGTGAAATAGACCAACCACTAGTATTTAAAAAAAATTCCCCACAACAATTTGTGTACATATGCATTCCCATGAACACATGCATGTTCTTAATAACACCTACCTAACATTGACTTGGCAGCCTTGTGCTATTTCAGGGAATGTCAAAGATGACAAAATAAGAATGCATGTGTGTTTCTGAAAGCATTAGTGTGCACCCTATTCCCACTTTTTTTACGTGCGAGCTCTCATTTAGAAAGAAAATTCACCAAAAAAAATATTTTATCATGTAGAGAGAGAATTAAATACCCAAGTTAATGAGTTGTCTAACGAAGCTTTAACTTTAAATGGAAGTACAATATCTACCCAGGACGAAGAAATAATATCTCATCATCCATCTCTTCTTAGATCTATATATGATTAAATTATAGAAAAATACGAATTGCATATCAAAGTATCTAGCCCGAGCAGAAGGCTATCTATACGAGGCCTTAGAAAACTCTAGACCTATTTTTTTTTTTTTTTACAAATCATCTTTAAAGTTCTTTATGCACATCAACCTGTATATGCTACTTTCGCTTTAAAATAAAATATTGAATTAGAAAATTGTGTAAAATATTTTTGTTTTTCTGGGGGGATTTTGGTATTGTTCATGATTTCACCTCGGATTCGTTTTTGGTTTCAACGTGTCTTAAATGTCGTAACAGCCTTAAATAAAAAGGGCAAAAATGATAATACTTCGTTTCACTCAATTCCAGCATAGGTCGCTACAGAAGCCTACAGGTGACAACCACATAGATTTGTAGTATGTGCCTTTAGAAGAAATATGATGGTAGTTGCTACATGCATGTAAATTTTTTATATTATGGGTTTTGTTTTATTTTAAACAAATTAGATGAAAAAAATTGGATTCAAACTTTAAGAATTTTGATTGATTTTTTTTTATCAAGAATGCAGAAAGCATTTGAGCAAAGTTCATACATTGTATTTAAACATTTAATCGATCGAAGTCAAATTTATAATTGAATATTTGTATTTAAACATTCAATCAGATTGAAGTCAAATTTGTAATTGAAATGAGGTTCCACTTGCTACAAGTTTACCTTCATTCATATCCATAGTTTTCATTTTATCCAAAAGATGGCGGGTGGTAACAAAACATATATGTCCGTTACAATTTGTTTTGGCTATCCTCAAACTTAGTTGCCTCTATTGAAGGTTTTTTCAAGCGTTTGGATTTTCATATATCTGAAAATGCTTATATATTTTTTTGTTGTTTAAATATAGAAGTCCATTTGTTTAAATGTAGAAGCCCATGAAGTTATTCATGATACTTGTAAAACATTTATCCACTAATTGACTAAGAAATAAAGAGATCTATTCCCTCTCCATTCATCCTTATCCTTGTTGTCTAATGTGTTATCGTTATCTATTTCTTTGTTCATTAATTTAGTTTTTGCAGGAAAAGTAACAAGAAGTAGTATTAGAGAGAAGGAAGAAAACACGCTGAATTTTTATTTCCTAGATGTGCGAGAGATTGGAGGAGGATCGAACCAGAGGTGAAGGACGCGCAGAGGGTGATATGTGTCTAAGCCAATTAATAATCCTCTCTAAAGTTGTACGGAAGTCACGGAGGCCTGAAGAAAGGTTGAACTATTTTCAGAAATCCCTAGGGTTTCTACCGAGTCTAGTAGTGGAGGCTATGAATAGAGGGTCGATGGTTTCTAGCACGTAGAGAAGAAAGGTCATTCTATGAATAGGGTTGAAAGTTTTTGAAGAGTCAAGGAAGGAAGCACGCAAGTTAAGGGGGGTGTGACAAAATGAAATCCATGAAGGAGAAATAACGAGCCATGAGTCTGTGAGTCCATAACCATGAGGTCGTTGGTCTGGAGAAGAGCCAAGGGTCTCATAGAGATCGTTGAGATTTCTAACGGTTGAGGGTTACATTCACTAGCCAAGAAATGGCACTCGCTTCCTAGGAGAACGTCACAAAGTTGAGCCGAGTCGTGAGGAGAACGAGGGGTCGTTGTTATCAAAGATCGGATCTTTGCATGAGACATGTGTGAATTTCCCAGAAGATACTACTTCGTCCATCCAAGGGTTTCTCACAAGAGAGCCAGAGAGCCACAAGACAAAGAAATCTTGAAAATTTAGGAATATTAGGGGCATGAGGACACAGAAGTGGATCCTCCATTGTTTGAGAAATGGAGCCTCCTTGCATTGCACAAATGGTTACCAACAGATTTCTTCCCATGTATGTTGCTACAGAAGAATATGAAAGTGTGCCTACTTTTTTTGCGTAGAAAGGAGGGTTCAAGCAGTGTGAAGAGGAGACGAATTGTGAACCTGTGTGGAATATCTATTATGCATGCATATCTTGTTTTTAAATCCCTCTTCATATAACCGATGTAAAGAGGACACATTCAAGTGGAGGTCGCAAGAGTTTCTTGGACGTGTTCTGGTGGAAGGTTGTGAAGGGAGATTTTGTTAGAATTTGGTGTTTGTTTCAATGGGAAAGGTCAAGGTGGAGCACTGAAAGTGTTCAAGGGAAGTTTGGTGGTAATGAAGACAACGATTGGGAATTTTTTACAAGTTAGAAGAGAATACTGAAACAAGTGAAGTAGCAATAGTATATAAGGAAGCAAGTGTATCTGCTTATCTATGGCATCAATGATTGGGCCATATGAGAAAGAAATGGTTGGGGCTACAAGTATTGGTAAACCATAAGTTACTTTACAATCTTTGAATTTTTGCAAGTTTAATATATTTGTTGGTTATAGTGATGGAAATAAGGAATGTAGATTGTGGGATACTACTTCCCACAAAAATCATCACTAGCATAGATATGTACATGGAACAAACAAATATTTTTCATGATTGCAAAAGGGGATTTGTTTACAAACTCGGGGAATCATTGTATGGCCTAAAGGTAACAAGGAAATGGTACAAGATGTTTGATTCCTTCATGGTGATTCAAACTTTATTAAGAAGTGAGTATAACCATTGTGTTTACTTTGGAAGTTTGGACAATGGTACATTCATTATATTGGTGTTATATGCTAATGAAATGCTTGTTCCAAGCCAAATCATGATTAAGATCAGCATGTTAAAGGCTCAGTTAGCCAGGATGTTTCAAATGAAGGCTCTAGGAACAACAAAACAAATCTTGGGCATATAATTACACAGAAATGGGAAAATGGTAAGTTGTGGTTATTACAACAAAAGTTTAAGGTGAAAATATTGACGAGTTTCAGTATGAACATTGTGAAACCGGTAAAAATACCTTTATCTTTCCATTGTAATTTTTCTCCAATTTTATGTCCTCGTAGTAAGGACGAAAAGGATTATATGTCTCATGTAACATATGCTAATACAATAGGAAGGTTGATGTTTTCAATGGAATTCTCAAGACTAAATATTTCACATGCAGTTCGTGTTGAAGTGGAGACATGGAAAAACTAGGTAAATAACATTGGAAATGGGTTTGGTATCTTAGAGACACGAGTATCACCTACAGTGGTTGCAATAATTTAGTTTGCGGGAGATTTGGAGAAGAGGAGATCTACCTAAGGTTATGTCTCCCACAAATGCAAGGATCTATTAGGTAAGTTTGGACAAGTACAAGATAAGATGCTTTGTGGTAGTCAAAGTGTTGTGTATTTGAAAACCCATCGAACTTACCGAAATGGGACAATGAATAATCTTGTAAGACATGTTACTAATGAAGGTAGAGTGGTCCATACTAGGGAAAATTGTGAAGACATGTTTACACAACCATTTATGATAGAGAAGCCACAGTGGAGTTTGGCTTCTCTTGGCTTGTAGGAAGGGTGATGATTGAATTCTTTGGGCAAGGTATCAAGAAAATTGTTGTCAAGGTGGAAATTATTGGGTGGTGATAACGCATGTACCTATTAGTTACAATTCGTTTTGGTTGTCCTCAAACATGGTTGTCTCTATTGGAGGTTTTTGGAGTTTTTGGATTTCCATATGCCTGAAAACACTTGCATATGAGGTGTTTCATGAGACATGTAAGTCATTTCTTCACTGGTTGAGTGAGAAATAAAGAGATATATTGCCCCTTTGTTCCTCCTTGTTGTCTGATGTGTTATCATTCTCTATTTATGTGTTCATTAATTTCAGGTTTGCAGGATAGATTACAACAAAAGAATGTCATAAGAGAGTTTGTATTCAGATCCTTATCTTGCTTATTAACATATAACAAATACTGCAAAACACTAACAAGATTTATCAATATGTAATTTTTGGTCCAAAAGTGTACCAAAGTAATGTTTTCTTTCAAACCAATTGATCGAACTATTTTATTCAAAATGCACATAATTTCTTGGTTCACTATGAGAATTAAAACAATTACAATTCTTTCCATACCCAAATATATAATTTGTCAATTCATTATAATTTTTCATCACCAAAAGCATTGGAAAGAGTGAAATAAAATCTATAAACATAGAAGAAGTTAAGCAAGGAGAAGTTGAATGAAAAGTATTTTTTTATAAACAAAACAAAACATTTATACCTATTTTTTCAAACAAGGAAAAGTTGAATGGAGGATAACTTCGGAAAAGTTGAATGGAGGATAACTTCTTGTCACCTAACATTTTAGAGAAGAGATGGAAAAATATAAACTAAGAATATTTATAGTTATTTTTCAAAGACTTTGATAAAGTGAATGGGATGCTATATTGTCTTATCAATTTATTTATTTCAATTTAAAAAAAAAAAATTACATTAAAAATATATTGAAAAACAAATTAAAACATTTTTAAATAAAATAATAGTATATGTAAATTTGAATTAAATACATATATAAATAATAATATATATAAATTTAATTTAAATACATATATTTCATATTCTATTTTCTTACAATAACTCTAAAAAAAAATGTACATTAATAACTTGTATATATATATAGATTATATACATTGGAAACCTTAATATTTGTATGGAAATGTGAAACTTACCTTGTAAATTCGTGAATTTTTCCAAGTTAGCTGGAACCCACAAAATTGCAAACGCTTCAAAACTTCAACAAAAAACTTATTAGCCTATGGATAAAAGAGTTGGATTGGTATCAATGTTTTAATGTTTGTTTGGGTAATGTTGGTTGTGTTTTTATAATGGATAATTTATAAAAACAAAACCAACATTTAAATTTCATTGGTGATGTATTTATTTTTTATTTAATTTAAATTTTAAATTAAATAAAAAACGTTTCAAAACTTCAACAAAAAACTTATTAGTCTATGGATAAAAGAGTTGGATTGGTACCAATGTTTTAATGTTTGTTTGGGTAATGTTGGTTGTGTTTTTATAATGGATAATTTATAAAAACAAAATCAACATTTAAATTTCATTGGTGATATATTTATTTTTTATTTAATTTAAATTTTGTTTATAATATATTTATTCTTTTTTATATGGTGGGAAAATTTATTATAATTCAAGGGCCGTCATAATTATTGTTGGGACAATTATTATTTATTCACAAATGTAAGTTGACTCATCACCCTTATTTAAGTGACATTAAGTTAATATGTTTATGATCTGTAAAAAAAATAGACTTTCACTCTTGTGAAATACCTTTGGATTTAGTCAATTCCAAAAAAAATCTTAACCAACCCTAAACAATTTTAAATCCTACCGCACCACACTAACAACATATAAGCTAACTAAATGATGAAAAGTGCAAAGAAAATAGAATCACAAAAACAGTTTGTCTGAAATGTGTTTTTACATTAAGGCTCAAATAACAAAAACACTTTAATGTTCAGAGATATGGACCCAGGGATTATAATGATACTGCCCTTTCGTATTCTATTTTTCATTTCTGATACTTGTCCTCAGGTATGGTTTTGTTTTCAAACTCCTACCCCGCTTGTCCTTATCTATAGTTAAAAACGAGCTCTCTTTGCTTTATTGCAGCGTGCCTATGTCATTCAAATGTTGAGATTCCATCTAATTTATTGTATCTGTACGCTATCACAAATAACAAAATTGAAAAGGAGAAGTTTCCATCGAAACGTACATCACAGTGACGTGCTCTCTTGAACGACACTAAACCTCTGAATATATTGGAGAAACATCTCTTTCACACTGTTAGAGTTCAAAATTCAAGGCGACATAACGTCAATGGGAGGTAACATTTCCTCTCCACTTCATAATTCAGCGAAGGCTACTTAATTTTATTTTACTTTGGAATTCATAGTTCAATGAAGTTATAATTGTTAAAAACTTGGGTCGACTTGCATGTGGAATGAGAAAAGGCCGGACATTGGACACTCCTACATTGAAGAAGAAAATCGATCAATTCCGTAAGATTCCTGAAGGGGTGCAAGAGAAATGGATTCTCCCAGCTGTTTTAGTTCAGCTGAAATTGAAATGGTAACATAGCCAATTCCCCGCATATCTTTATAAATTAGCTGTTTCAAGCTCTTCAAGGGTTTTGCATTGTTAGGTTGAAATATAACAGGTGAACGAGAATGCAGAATCCTTTCTGGAAAGCCATCTGATATTGTGGACCTGATCCAGCTGTCATGAGCACCACACTCGCCCCAAAACCACCGGAGAACTCAATAATAGACGTATCAGTGCTCTCAGGCGAAGATCTGAACATGGCACTGAAAATTCACGGATTCAGATGAGCAAACGCCTCCTCTATAGCCAACCCAGAAACTGTAAATGCAAGAGACCATGTCCTGGAATGCGACGTAGTTATTGTCGTTCAGCATCCAGAGGAGTACCAGCAGCAGTGTTAGCAAAGTCCGGATTAAAAGTAAGAGTCCTGGAAAAAGGAGGTTACATTGTCCGTCAAGGCTTGTCGCTGCTTGAGCTAGAAGCCATAAGAGACCTCTACGAAACTAGCTTTCAATGATATATCTTCATTCACTTTGTCCAAATTTGCAAGACTGTGGAAGAACAGCTGCTCAAGGCACTTTACAAATGAGAGTCATCCTGCTATTACCAAGGCCAAATATCATGGGTATGTAGAACACCATTGGTAGATTCATCATTCATCATTGACAAAGTTCATCTTAATTACTCTATAATGGAGACAAGTTTAACCTAACATTTCTCCCTTAAACTTGATATCAACAACATGTATTCTATCATCTAGGCCTACATCTAGATTTTTGACCCAAATTATTTTGAGAATGAAATGAAGCAAGAAGAGATATAACAATGAAATATAAAGAGATATTGCAATAAAAACAGAAATACAATTATGCACAATTTTTATTAATGAGAGAAGAGAGTGAATGACTCCCTAGAATGGTGGCAGCTTATCTCTAAGAAGAGATGTGATGGCTGCTCATTCGCAAGAAGATGGTGATGTTTACAATGAGGCTCTAGAGGTCTTCTTAGCGTAGTTGGTACGACAACTTCACGTCAACGTCCCAAGGGTGTAGCTTTTTCATATGAACCTCGTTTGGGGTGTACGATAGCTCATTTGAAAGGTCTATCCAAGGACTACAAAAATTTTCATCACACTCTAGCTAAAGCTTATAGTGTGTCTGTGCTAGGCTCAAAAAAAGTTGTTCAGGGCCTCAAAATGGCCCTGGAAGTTTAGGACCTGAAAAACTGTAGAAAACCTGTCAAGGTGGAAACCCTTGTTTTAAGCCAGTGGAATAAGTGGGTGGCCACCAATTTCCTCCGAGATCAACTTTTCATCGATAATTCATCAAACCAATGGTACACATGCCATAATAGGTCTTACACCCATATGTTCATTTACATGTGATTAACTCAGAACTCCAAAATGAATTCTTACAATAGCATACTCAAGCATGTGATGCTTGAAGAATATACTCGCTTTATTACCCACATACCATCTATTCTCGCCATGGCTCCCAACATCAAACAACTTTTGGTAGATAGTCCAAGTTTTCGTTGCTCTTGATCTAGAGATTGTCGTGGATATTCCAATAAAATAGTTCATCACAACATATCTCATAAATAAAATTGAAAACTACTATACGAAGGTTAAATTCCTTTAAATTCCAGAAATGTTTAGTTACCTATTTTATGCTTATTCATGAAATAGATAAAATGTGGACAATAGACAAAATCAAAATACAATCACACACCATCCATAAAATAACAAAAATATTTCCTCTAGGAAACTCATACAAGAGAAAACTCAGCTAGAAGATAAGTTTGCTCTACTCTCTTTTCTCTAGTATGGAAATAATGCAAGTACAAAGAAAAAGACACTCTCTATGGAGTTACTCAACACCTGTGGCCTATTAGGCTACTACAGTATATTAACCCCCTCTATTATTCTCTCCAATTTCTCACTCCAAGTTGTTCTGCTCTAATGTGGAACATAATACAATAACATAGAATGGAACCCCTTCTCCTCCTACTGGCCCAGTATTTAACAGAGCCCGATAGTCATATAGGAGTAGGTTTTTTACTTCCTCAACCCCCAATTATGATATGGTTTTGAACCTTCTAAAATATTCTTGAAATTATATATGTTTCTAGCCTCGTATGCATGAGTCATATGGGTTAATGTGACATCCTCTCATACCAAGGTCGTCAACATGGTAGGTCAACTTGTGGGAGGCATAACTTTTGCATACGACCTCTGATTGATGTGATTTTTGCACCATTGTAAAGGTATCGATGTGTAGAATAGTTTCATGGTATTTATACTACGTAGTAAAAGTTTTAACCCACAAAAAAATTTGTTTTATGCCTCAAATGGCTCCAAAAGGTTTCAAACCACAATTTTCCAAACTTGGACCTCCCACTAAAATTACTCTACAAGTTGATTTCTCCATTTTTTTTTTACTTTTAAAGCATCGAGATAGATAAAAAACAATATATTCATCCAATCAAGATCATCTCTAATAACAATGTTGAACCCATCATAGTGAGAGAATTAACATGAACATTCACAAAGTATTCACAAAATGTACGAGAGATTTTTACCTTGGAAACCATTTACTAGGAAACCAACATTAAAATATATATGTTCTTTCACTTTGGCCAATCTAGCCAAGCCTACTAAAGAATATGTTTCTCAAGGAACTTTTCAGTTGACCCATCTTTGACCAAGGTTAAGTTTTTAACATAGTCAAAATTAACCTAACAAGGCTGGGATAAAGATGCCAAGTCTTCGCTAAACCATTGGAAAATAAAGAAAAATGTCACTTTGCAAAATAAAGATAATATTTAAAATATTATTACATCTAAATTCAAGGAAAAATTGTGGTGCATTAAAGAATTAGAGGATAAAATAAAATGAAGATACTTTAAGGAGGTAATCAACCATAATCTAGAAGAACAAAAGTATCTCTCTATTTCAACTAGTGTGAAGAAGAAAATCACCATTGCTAAAATAAAAACAAACTCTCAAAAGCTCCATAGTGAAAGAGGGCATTGTAGATTTCCTAAAATGTAGTGGATTGAAATAAGTTTTCATCTTTTCTACACCAAGAGAGTTGAAGATGAAAAACACATTATCTTATATTGTTATGAGTACAATCACTTTAAATTACAATTTCAAAAAATCTTTTACAATATTAACCTTTCTAACATTTTAACTCATCAAAATTTTGATAATTTAAGAAACCTTATCTTAAAACTTTCAACTATATAAATACATTTTAAAATAAACCAAGTAATTATTTACAAAAGGGATGATGTATTAATTACACAAAAAAAGATTGGATTTTTCAATATGAATGTAAACCGAGTCTAATTTTTCAATTATAACATAGTAAAATCAAAATTGAAATTTCAATATCCTCGATCTCTTTAACTTATTCATTTAAGATTGGGGTCCACCCCCACCTTTTTCTATAACTATTGCAACTATTAGACCATGTTTAACTTTGTTATTCTCTTGCTTAATACCAATAAGATTAGATCACTAAATAAAAGTGTAAGAAGGTGATTACTCAAATTATATACATTAAAATTTTAATACAATTTGACAATATTTTTGAAATATGAATCTATAGTTATATGGTTATAGTAAGTTTTCTTTGAATA
>SNQJ01S0006345.1:212088-243068 GCA_010110895.2 Picea sitchensis
CAGTTGACCCATCTTTGACCAAGGTTAAGTTTTTAACATAGTCAAAATTAACCTAACAAGGCTGGGATAAAGATGCCAAGTCTTCGCTAAACCATTGGAAAATAAAGAAAAATGTCACTTTGCAAAATAAAGATAATATTTAAAATATTATTACATCTAAATTCAAGGAAAAATTGTGGTGCATTAAAGAATTAGAGGATAAAATAAAATGAAGATACTTTAAGGAGGTAATCAACCATAATCTAGAAGAACAAAAGTATCTCTCTATTTCAACTAGTGTGAAGAAGAAAATCACCATTGCTAAAATAAAAACAAACTCTCAAAAGCTCCATAGTGAAAGAGGGCATTGTAGATTTCCTAAAATGTAGTGGATTGAAATAAGTTTTCATCTTTTCTACACCAAGAGAGTTGAAGATGAAAAACACATTATCTTATATTGTTATGAGTACAATCACTTTAAATTACAATTTCAAAAAATCTTTTACAATATTAACCTTTCTAACATTTTAACTCATCAAAATTTTGATAATTTAAGAAACCTTATCTTAAAACTTTCAACTATATAAATACATTTTAAAATAAACCAAGTAATTATTTACAAAAGGGATGATGTATTAATTACACAAAAAAAGATTGGATTTTTCAATATGAATGTAAACCGAGTCTAATTTTTCAATTATAACATAGTAAAATCAAAATTGAAATTTCAATATCCTCGATCTCTTTAACTTATTCATTTAAGATTGGGGTCCACCCCCACCTTTTTCTATAACTATTGCAACTATTAGACCATGTTTAACTTTGTTATTCTCTTGCTTAATACCAATAAGATTAGATCACTAAATAAAAGTGTAAGAAGGTGATTACTCAAATTATATACATTAAAATTTTAATACAATTTGACAATATTTTTGAAATATGAATCTATAGTTATATGGTTATAGTAAGTTTTCTTTGAATAAGCAGACTACCGTCAAATCACTTCCTTTCAAAGCGGTGGATACCTTCCTGCCAGAAGGTTACTCGGTGGTTTTTTTTTATGGAGCGGCTCTCTCTTCTGGTTCTTGTTGTGGTGCTGGTGGCACTTTCAAATCCCACCCTCAGCGGACGACAAAGTGGTTTCTAAATTGTGGCAGGGGATCGAACACTAAAGCCGAGCTACTGGGCCTTTGGGTCACTCTAATGATTGCGTCCTGTTGGTCCCTAAACCATCTACACGTGATAGGAGACTCGAAAGTAATTATTGACTGGATCAATAACAAGAGTAGTCTTCAATCCATCCATGTGGATGGATGGAAACAAAAAACGCAACAGTTGGCCCTCTCCTTCTCCGACAACACCTTCCGTCATCTTCCCAGATCTTTCAATTCGGAGGCAGATGCTCTTTCGAAGCGTGCTCTCAAACAAGTGATTGGCAGATTATCAATCTTCCACTGTGACAGAAATCGGGAGAGTCCAACTTCCTCCTACAATCTCTTTGAACCTCCATGACAATTTCGACCTCCTTGTGCCTTGTTCATTGAGCATTGGATGTTGTTTTTGGTTTTCTGTTGGCTCGTATGGCTTTGGTGGCTGTCACTCATCGATGAGCTGGGGAGCACTGGATGTTGTTTTGTATGTTGCTTGTTCGTGAGATATTGGTGACTATCACCCTTTGATGAGCCGTTAGCTCTGTCGTTGATTGTTGCTGTCTAAGCTGGTGAAGGGTCGGAGGTTTATGTCCTGGGTTTCGACCCATGCCATTTGACTGTTTTTTGCTTCCTGTTGTTACCTGGCAGTTTTTGTTTTTTCTTGAAAGACCCTGTCGTTTCATGCTTTTTGAACGGAACTGGCAATGGTTTTTTCAGCGAATTGTAAATGATTTTGTAACTCTTATAAAATTGAGATAATTTCTTCCGAGAAAAAAAAAGTTTTCTTTGAATATATTGGAATTGATATATTTATCATACATTTTATTATGGTTAATTATGGTTAACTTTGTTTAGTTATGGTTAACTAATATTTTTCATGGTCAAGAATATACTTGATTATGGTTGATACCTATTGACAATAATTAATGATGGTTGACCATAGTTGAGTTTCATTTACAATGTTGACTATGGGTGACAATGTTTGACTTTGGTTAAATATGGTTGACCTTGTTACCTTGGTTGAGCATTATTTACTATGGTTAACCCTATTGAACCATGGTTGAGAAAAGTGGACTATGGTCGACTTTGTTGACCATTGTTGACCATATTGTGTGATGGACATTTCAATTACTTTTTTATTAACATAGCAAGAAAATGAAGAATTGTACATTTAATTATCAACTTGAAGCTCGCATGGAACTTGTGAACTATCATGCACAATCTATGCAAGAAGAGTGTTGTTTTAACTATGGTGTTGTAGCACTTTAATGTCACAATTAAAAGATTCAAGATAATTAATTAAGTCACCAAACTATGATATGGCCTAAGTTTCTCTTGCAAAAATTAGGGAACACTTGAAAAAACTGAAATCACACTTGCGAGAATTGAAATAAAACTTGCGGAAATTGAAATCACACTTGCGAGAATTGAAATAACACTTGCAGAAATTGAACCCTATGATGGGATCTATTGGTAACTTTCTCGAGTATAATGGAGGTCTTGTATCATTGGGACAATTAAGTCTTTGTTCGTTCAATATTAATCAAAGAACATCAATCCAAAATTGCAAAGACTAAAGCTATGGAAAATATAAAGTGTAGTTGCAAGCAGAGTTGCAGGAGCATGAGTTGCAGCAACAGAGCTACAACATGAAAAAGAAATACAACAACTAAGTTGCAACAATGTGATTCGTAGCAAATGACCAATGTTGTAATAAAATATGCAGAGACATGAGTTGTAGAATTGGGAATTGTGGAATGGTTGAAATTATAAAGGAATCTGAATTATAGTTTAAAACAAGAAAGCCAAACCACACATGATTTGCAACTATGTTCTATGCATATGGGATCATAGTAGAATGAAATATAACTCTGAAATCAAGGAGATTATACTATTTTTATAGAATGACAACAAATGAAAGAAATTTCTATAGTATGTGAATAAAGTTATGAACCTCGATTTACAGCAATTGAAATAAACCAATGATAAAATAAACTAAACAAAAGTAAAATGCTAAATCTAATCCTATTGTTACAAGCAGTACCTGACTAAGGAGGGGGGCCTACCCCTTAGGTGAGGTACTGAGCTACGAAACTAGAATCACATGATCAATCAACACATCAACATGGAAATGAAAGATGGAGCCAAAATTATAGTGTCGTAGTTCGAAAGATACAATAACAACACAATGTATTTGCAATAATAATTCCCTCTTCCTCATCTCTAGTGGGACAAGGTTTTTATACAACATGACTACTATTATAAAATTATACAGACAATGGATGGATAGTCGTGAGAATCTAGTTGTTCATCCAGTTACAAATATTCTTTCAAACTTTAGTGGGAATCAGGTGTATGTTGACTCGATAAGTAACTGATTTCTCCTTTAATCTCCCACTTGTCTCCTATCACTCTTCTCCATGAAGAGTGCTTCCCACTACTAGCTCTCCACTACTAGTTGTAGTGTTGATTGTTATGCTGGTAATATTTATTTAAATTCACAGTAATGAAAGTGTTCTCGGATTTGCAATGGTTTGTTTGGATTTACAACAACTATTAATGCACCTTGAATTGTAGTTGTTGGTTTGCACCCAGAATTGCAACAACTTGGTTTTGGTCCCGAAACTGTATCACTTGGAGTTGTAGCAGACAGGTGTTGCAACCACTTTGAGGTTTTGCAACGACTGTATTCTCCTGTATAACAATATTTGTATTGAAAGTAATGAGTTCCTTCAAAGAATTATGCAAAAATAATGTAATAATGGCATATGGGGTAGGATTCATAGCTTAGTGATAAGTGAGGTGAACTAGATAAAGTAAGTATAAAAAATGGAAGTCATTAAAAGAAAATGGTAAGCAAAAAGGTATAGAAAGGTGTTGAAAGTATGTCATTTTAGGAACTCGTCATCTCCCTAGCCCAAAACTATTGCATGTCCTCATGCAACCACAATCACTCACTATTAGAGAAGTTAGGATGACCTTAGGGGTCACTTATACCACATATTTCCTCATTTGTTTCCTCCTCTTCACTGATATCTTCTCCTGCTAGAAATTTTTTGTTTTGTTCTATTTATGTCTCTATCTGAGTGGCTTTATCCATTACCATAAAATCTGTAGCCTGGAAAGATACTTATTTTGTCTCTCTAGGCTAACCTCTTTCCTATGAATCAGTTAAGAGTTCCCCTGGAACAAGAGGAGTTGTTACAGGGTAACCTCATTTCTTAGGTTCCTTACGTTCCTCAAAATCTTCTTTGAGCATCTTCAAATCAATCCTAAGCTTTAATTTTTCACCCTCAACATTTTGTTTTCTCATACAAAAGAGGCATAAATAGGGAGAGAGTGAGGGATGCTTACCCATCTAGGAGTAATTGAAGTAGAAGCATGTGGCTACAAATTTTGTAGGCCTAGGTTTGGTGTATCGGTAGTACCATCTTCATAAGGGTTTCCCAGTGGGACCACCTCTATTTCATGTTCCTCTAGTGAATGGGCAGGTCATTCTCTAAGACGTCCTCCTACTAGTTCTTGTATGTCATTAGGGGCCTTTGTTTCCATTTCATTCTTATCTGTTGGAGTAGCAACATATGATCCATCAAGCATGCATCTTGTTGTTTCAGCAAGAGGAATTGTTTCTTGTTTGTTTCCCTCAATTATGTTGATGGTTGTGTCAATGAGAATGTCCACTTGCCCCTTATCATCTGTACTACGAAAGTGTTATGTATTTTCCATCTGTGGATATTGAGTCTTGGTAGATTGTGATAGAGGAGAGTTTTATGTTATTCTTGGAGAAAGAGTAGAAGATTATTCCTCCTTGTCCTTGTTGTCTTGTGTTAGGTCGTCTGCCTTGATGTGAGCTTGTTCTTAAGTAGGCTTATACATTCCTTCTTTTAGGTCAGTGGAGCCTACCATATCTTCTTCATATATTTATTCTACCAGGAGATCATTAAGTCCTTCGTCGAGAGTGTCTTCGTCTGGTTCTTGTGTGTCATCCAAGACTTCTTTAGCGTCCAGGTGAGTATCCTCCATTGGTTCTTTTGTTGCAGGGGAGGGTTCGACTTCCTCTCTTTCCACATATTCCTCCTCGACTTGCTCCTTGGGCTTGGTAGTTCTTTTCTTCTTATGTTGAGATGCAGTCTCGTGTTTTTTCCTTCATTTATTTGGCACGAGAGGTTTCATTTTCTTAAAACCTCGAAGTCTCTTTGTGGGATTTTTTTTGGCCATTACTTCCACATCGTTGTTGTGGTCTTCTTCTACTGGAGTTGTAGCATGGCGGTATTTTTCCCTTCTTCTGCTCTCGATTTTAATTTTTGGAGTTGAAGCAGTCATTCCTATTGTTTCTATGGCCTCATTTTCTAGTGGACGTGTTGCATCCATTTTGTCTTGTGGATCCGAAAGTGCAGGCATTTCCTTCTTTCCCACCTGAAGGGAAACAAATTCATTTTCATTGAGGAGAATGGGTGGTTGTACAATACTATTCTAGGTGTGGACTTATTTCTTCAATGCATGCTCAACCAGTTATTTGATAAGGTTGTGATGTGATACATCCTCCCTGGGGTTCTTGGCCCTTTGGACAAGTGTTTCCATCTTCTACAAAGTCCTGAATAGAAAATACGACATATTGATCGGATGGTTGTGGTGTAGAAGGTGGATCAAGTGAATGTGTTGAACATAAATAGTTTCATAGCGAACTTCTCAAGTGAAGCAATGTCAAACAAAGAAAACATATTCACATGGTTGAGGTAATGAATAGTGGTTGAAGCCTATTTCATTCTTTACTAAAGCTTCCCATGGTTTGAGGAACTACCTCTAAATTTATGGTTGTGAATTCCTTCGGGTATACCATATTTCTCCTATGCAAGGTAGCCCATTGAATTCATCCATAGTTTCCTCTGTAACCTCCACAAGTGTACCTACGACTATGGAACGCTCAACTATGTAATTCATAGCAAATTCTAGTGTGATTTCATCACCATATCCTTGTAATCATAACACATAATCCATCCATCTTGCTCGTCCAAATATTTCTCCAATTTCATCATAAACTCCCAACAACATTGGTTTAGTCGCCTCTCTATGGATTAATGATCCTCCCATGGCTCCTTTCCTCTGTTAAATCTGAGTGTTCATGTTTTCATAGCTATGAAAATTATGGGGTGGTGAGTTCAGAATTCTAGCAATAAGGGTGGTGGGTATGGGAGTCGTGATTATAATAATGATGCTCTGATGTGGCGGTTACAGATGAATTATATAGACACATTCCATTAGAACATACTTAATGCAAATGTAGATAGGAAATCATACATATCATGTCTTACCTTGAGTGGTTGTATGAGTATAGTGTGCTAGAATAATAGGTGTGCTCGTTTCACCATAGACAATATCTCAATATTGTCACCCAACCATAGGCACAAATTCCACCCCCGAGCACCTCAAACTTGAAAGATAAAATAATTCTGGAAGAAAAACCTAGAACCAATAGCCAACGAAGGTAGCGTACCTCTCTCGAGATATAGCGTACCAAGAAGAAAGTCCAAACCATAACCAACAGCCAAGTCACTACTACAGCAATTGCAGTTGTCCTCTAGTCATGTGCACCACTTTTCCTTATTCATTTGTGAGAGTGAGTGTGACAAATGCGCTCTAGAGGCATCTTATTTATAGTCTTCCAAGTGACCTAACTAGGTTGACTTCTACTTATGGAGGATAATAATTCAATATTAATTATTCTCTTGAGCCGAATTGTATTCTAGGGTTATTATCCAATGTTTTAGGGTTTCTCTTCCTTCCCGAAATATTCTAGTCTCATCAAAGGAAATGGTCTTGAGCACAAACAGACCATTCAACTGGTAGCAACAACATAGCCACACAGGATATCTCATGATCACATCATGAGAACCATCATCACTATCCAACTACATAGTCTCCATGGAAATCATAAAAATGCCATCCAATAGAACACAACTGTGTATATTCATAGTAGTATAAAACTGTTATTTAGTGGTACTCAACCACTCCTAGTAGAACATTGTTATTAACTAGTGACACACAGTCACTACCAATGGATCACATCCATCATAGTAGCATATAGCTATTTTCTAGAGACATATAGTCTCCACAACAATCATATCGTCTGATATCAACCTGCATCAATAATGCCATGATAAGAATTGAGTCATCTGGGCCATTCTTCCACTCACATCTGTGAGATTTGGAAGAGCATATTCCCTCAAAAAGTTAAACATTAGCCGTGGGTTATCTAGACTATTCTTCCCAAGCATAGAAGAATAAATGTCCCTGATTTATGAACTTGGACCATTCAACCTAACTGGTCCATTGTTTTGGCATGATTCATAGTGCAACCTAGGGAGAATGAGTTTACCCTAGGGAATGAGTGTCCCACATTATTGAACCTGGAACATTCAACCTAACTGGGCCATTCTTCCGGCACAATTCACAGTGAAACTTGGAGAGAATGAGTCTTCCCTAGGGAATGATTGTCCGGACCATTTCCTATCGAAGTGATTGCCCTGCACCAACCTCCTATATCAGACCATTCTTTGAAACTACTCACAATTGTGAACTTTGAAAGAATGATTTCATGAAGAGGCGGACCATTTTTCTTGACCACTTCTCAAAGTGACTACCAAGGAGAATGATTTTCCTAGGCCATTCCCCCACACTGGACACAAGGGGAATCAATGTCTATTGTACATCAAAAATCTATTGGACCATTTTTTTTATGAAAATGACTGTCCGTTCTAGACCACGTTTCGGACGGGAAAGTGACTTCCCATCCTCGACCATTTTTCAAATTGGAAAATGAATGTACATAAATCAATAACATATCAGTGCTCCCTTCAACCTTGGAGTAATCGCTTCCTTTTCCATTAAGGAAGTCATCTCCATGAGTCCCAACTTGTCCTTTAAGTATGAAAACTTTTCATCTTGAACAAGGGATTTACCAAAATATCTGTTATATTATCATCTATGGAGATATATTGGAGAACCACTTCTCCCCTATGGACTCTATCACAGAGAAAATAATACTTGATCTCAATGTGATTCAACCTGTCATGGAACACCGAGTTCTCTAAAAGCTTTAGAAAACTCTAATTACCACAATATATCACAGTCGAATCCAGCAATTGATCAAATAGTCCAGAAACCAACTTACAGAGCCACACTACTTCCTTACAAGAATAAAAAGATGCAATATACTCTTCTTCTGCAGTGTTGAGTGCAATATACTTTTTTTTTCCCACAAACCCATGAAATTGTGGCAAAGCTCAAACTGAAACATATCCAAGAAGCATTTCTTCTATCATCTGCACTCCCTTCCCAATATGAATCGATAAATCCATGCAACTGTATATCATAAGTCAAACGTCCCATGAAGATATTTCAAGGCATGATTTGCAATTATTCAATTCTCATGGCTAGGTTCCACCTATAACTATTTTCACAGCAAAGAAAGTATCCGGCTGAGTATTCTCCAAATATATTTACGAGCCATTCAATTGTCGATACAGGGACGAGTCTATTGGATCAGAGTCTCTAAATTCTTCAGAACTGTCTTTATGGGAGTTTCCCATGGATTTGCAATCCATAATCCTAGACTTCTGAAGAACCTTTTCAATACACTTCGTTTGCAATAGGAAGTTTTCACTGCGCTTCTCCTGTACATGAGAGGCTCCGCACCAAGTTTTCTTGAATCCATACAAGGTCTTCTTCCATATGCATATGTGGCTCTATTTATGGTATACCTCAAAACCTTTAGGTTTCTCTACATATGTTTCTTCTTCAATTACTATGTTGAGAAGAATAGTCTTTACATCCATCTGATGTAAACTCAAACCCATGGATAATGCAAGAGATATAATGGCTCAGGTAGAGGTACATATGGTTACTGGAACAAGCTATCATCATAATATTCTCCCTCCTTTTGGGAGAACCCCCTGATTATTGACTTGTATCTATCAAGCTTCCATTTATGATTCTTTTTCACAATTTATCTCATACATTTTTCTTCATCAAAGATTCCTTCCATTCCTTCTGCTTGACTGCTTCTAGTGGGTTCAAATCATGCTAGTAGTGTTATGATTTTCGGTATAATAACTAGTTCAATTTGGTTGTTCTGGATTTTATTTCTTTCTTGGAATATTCATGTTCTTCCTCATGTTCCTCTTTAATGTTGGAGTCCATGGAATCTTCTATAGATTCCATGCCCTTCCTTCCTGAAGGTTCCAACTTCTTCCTTTTGTCATAGGGACATAAATGTAGATGGACAACCAAGGATATTCAAGGCTTATTTTCGAATACTTCTTCTAAAGTAAATTTGAACATGCATTGTTTATCATGGATGTTACTTCCAATGAAGAACATGGATAGATACTTCATATTCTTCACGGATTCTTCAATGGATCACATCATTGGGGATTAGCTCCTTCCTAATCCTGGCTTCATGTCTAAATCAGAAATATGCATGCTCTTCTCTTGTAATTCTGCAATCAAATCCCTCCATCTAAGAGATTTCATGCTTTTGTCTAGTACATCTCTCTTTTCTTTCTACAAAGTGTCACAAGCTTGTTCTAGTTTCCTTTTGATTACTTACTTCCTCCGAGTCTGACTCCCTCCAAGTCATATTCCCTCTGAGTCTCTTTAAGTTTGTTTCAATATTTTCTAATTGTTTACCATATGGAATATGTTGCATGATGTAACTTCCCCAGCCATCAACAGGCGGGGAAACACCATTACTCGGACACTTCACTTAGCTCAACTAGCTCTGATACCAATTTGTAAGACATTCTAGCCTTAAACAACAGGCCAAGCCATGCCACTGAATAAATTTGCGGAAATAATCACATATAAAACTTAACCGGAAGATAGATATAACATATGGTATTCACACTTATACATATATATTTATCTAATGAAATTAAACAGAAACAACATTTAACCCATACATGCAACATACATATATATAGGCATTACTCATTAATTATAATGAAAATACAAATACACAACATACAACGAACACATAATTGGTACTTATCCTTTAATAGATGACCATTAACTACATGCAGACCTTCCATGAACCTCCCATCCTTAGACCACATTTCTCATCATGCTCAGCAGTGGGTCACCCTCGAGCTGGGACTAAACTCCATCGGGCAAGGGAATTCTAGGCTTGGCAAGGACAAAAAGGAAGTTGCACAAAACAATAGGAAGGATCCTTTATCCCAAGAGTCAATTACACCCACAACCCACAGAACCTCATTGCCCACATGCCTTCTCCACCTCAAGAGGTTACACCTTCACCAACATAATTCCATCAGCTACTACACCTCCATTACCTTGGGCTTCAACAACAGGTTGGACCAGAAGTCTCAGAGTACTGTAGCTGCTACGGGACTTCCTTCCAGGAGAACTCACTTCCCAACAACTCTCTCACCTAGGAGAGTTTCTCATAGGCATGACAACCTGCTTCTTCAATTCAACTCCTAAGCAACAAGCAACAACATTCATCTACACGTGGTTGATGGCAACAACAGAGATCGGGTATGGACACCAAAAATGGAAACAACCAAACACTAAGACATCGCGGCTCAGGTTAATACAATTGCGTCGGGCTTCACAGGAGACACACAGGATAAATCAAGTACGATTGTAGGATTCCAAAGGTGTGTACTAGATACAGAAGAAATGAATATGAATAAATGGTTCAATGCGTGAATCCATGGCCAATCAGGAAGGTGACATACTTCCAAATAAACGTAAGGGTTGTGAGGAAAAACTCCAAACTGGTCCATACGCAAGGATGGAAACAACGCATGAATGGGAAGTGAACCCCCCAACAAGTTGGCTTTCCCAGCTATAAACTGCATGCACCCAGGTTGACACATGTCTTCCTGAAGCCGCATGAGTTCCACTTAGCACTCAGTTCCCTTTCTCCCAGGAACTTAGGACAACACGGCTTATGTCAACCATAGCTTTTTGGGAAATAATAATAAAATATTATTCCCTGAGAGGTAAGCCCTCTAGCTTAGCCTCTAGGCCTAGACACTTAGCCCCCTCCCATACCCTACCTAGTGGAGCTTAGTCCCCCATAACTCTTCTTCATGGTCGCTCTACATGAAGTAGTGTAATTTTATTAATGATGTGAGTGTTTATATATACAAAATCAGGCTCATTGGCCTTAGCATCTGGCTCACCAGCCTAATAAACACATGATTCTCTCAGATTATAACCACTCGGATCACCAGACTATAAACACAATTACAATTCAGCAAGGGCTCGGCCTTGGGGTGTTACAATCCCCTCCCCTTATTTTTGCACTATCCTTAGTGCAACTTATTTACACCATAACAACACGATTTCCAAAATCTTCAAAAAGATGCAGGTACTCTGCCCACATGGTATCTTCATGCAACCATGTTGTGTACTTAGGACTGTACCAGGTCCACTAAACTTTTAAAATCCCTATGTCTCGATTTCAGAGTTGCTTTCTTTTCCAATCCAGTATACGCATCGAATGCACCTACAAGATGCCTTCTTGCTCCACCTGAATCACACTCCAATCAATAACATGATTAGCATAAGGTATATATTTATTAAGCAATGAAACATGAAACACATTATGTACAGTCATGGATGCAGGAAATGCAAGCATATATGCAATTGTTCCAATCCTTTCTAGGATTTCAAATGGCCCACAATATCTAGCTACCAACTTGGAACAGTTTCCCAGCTTCAGGGAAATTTTGTTGGCTTTCACTTTCAAGAAAACATGATCACCAACTTTAAACTCCATGTGGGTTCTACCTTTGTCTGCATAGATTTTCTTCCTATCTTGGGAAACCTTCAAATTATGCTTAATCTTCAACATTTTCTCTTCCATTTCCTTGAGAAACTCTAGCCCAATTATTTCTCTATCAACTTGGTTGTCCCAGCTTATTGGTGTGTTGAACTTTCTTCCATAAAGTGCTTCAAACGGGATCATCTTCAGTGATTCTTGATACCCATTGTTGTAGCCAATTCTACCAAGTGTATATAATCTTCCCATTTAGATGGTTTGTCCATCACATACATCCTTAATATGTCCTCTATCACTTGTTTCACCCTTTTTTTTTTCCCATCAAACTCAGGATGATAGGTTGTGTTGAAGTTCAGATTCGTTTTGAACACTTTGAATAACCCTTTCCAAAACTTTGAGGTGAATTTTGGGTCTCTGTCAGACACAATTGTCTTGGGAATACCGTGCAATCATGCTACTTCCTTCATATATATATCAACAACATTAGTTTCCTTGTGAGTAGTTTTCAATGGAATAAAATGGGCAGCTTTCGTAAGCTTATCCACCACCACCATGATGGAATCATGTTTCTTTCTGGTTCTCGGATATCCAGTGATGAAATCCATTGTCACCACTTATCACTTCCACTCAGGAATGGGTAATTGTTGTAGCAACCCTGTTGGGTGCCTATGTTCAGCTTTGACTTTCTGACACTCCATACATCTGGTGATGTATTATACAATTTCCTTCTTCATACCTGGCGAAAAGTAATGGATCTTGATTACTGCCACTGTTTTCTGATATCCAGGGTGCCCAACATAAGGCACATTATGCATTTCCTTCAAGATCATAATTCTCAACTACTGGGAATTACGTACATAAAAAAAATTTTTGTACAAGAGTGTTCCATCAACTTCCAATTTATAATTTTCCACTTTTTGTAGCATCTTATCTTGTTGTAGCTTTGCTACCAGTTCCATGTACTGCAAAACTGCATTTGCAGCTTCTAAAATTCTTCCTTTAATATCAATTTGATACATGCTAATGGTTGTAGCATGTAGTTCATGCACTCTTGTGTTGAGTGCATCAACCACTTTGTTCTATTTTACTTTGATATGCTTGATATCAAAGTCATACTCACAAAGGAATTCCAACCATCTACCCTGCCTAGCATTCAAGTTTGGCTGATCAAACAAATATATCAGACCATTATGGTTTTTCCTCAGTTCAAACCTCCTTCCCATGAGGTAGTGCCTCCATTTCTTCAGGGTGTGCACTATGGATGCCAACTCCAAATCATGATTTGTATAGTTCTTTTCATGATCCTTCAGCTTTATGGATTCATAACATACCACAAACCCATTCTGGCTAAGGATTCCACCCAGTCTTTCTTTGTATGCATCTATACACACTACAAAATCTTCATTCAGATCTACAATCCTCAATATTGGAGCACTGGATAACAATTGCTTCAATTGTTGGAAGCTTCTCTCACATTCTTTTGTCCATTGAAATTTATTCTCCTTCCTTTGCAAGGAAGTGATGGGGTGAGCTATCCTTGAGAACCCTGCAATTAACCTTTTGTAATAGACAACTAGACCCATAAAGGATCGGACTTCTGTCACATTCTTCAGCACTGATCATTCTTTGATGGATTCTATCTTCTCAAGATCCACAAATATCCCATCCTTTGAAATGATATGTCCCAAATAATGGATCTGCTTTTGATAAAATGAGCACTTGCTCAATTTGGCATACACTTGGTTCTCCCTTATCACCTTCAACACCATCCTCAGATGATGTTCATGATCTTCCTCCAACTTGGAATACACCAGTATGTCATCCAAAAAGACTATGAAAAACTTGTCTAGACATTCTCTGAATACACCATTCATTAGGCACAGGGAAAAAGCGAGTGCATTTCATAACCCAAATGGCACCACTATGAATTCATAATGACCATACCTTTTTCTGAAAGCAGTCTTACTGATGTCTGCATCCTTTATCATTACCTGGTGGTACCCTGACCTGAGATCTATTTTTGAAAATATCTCGACATCCTTCAACTGATCAAAGAGATCATCGATCATGGGCAAAGGATACTTGTTCTTAATAGTCACTTTGTTCAAATGTCTGAAATCGATGCACAAACTCAATGTCCCATCTTTCTTCTTCACGAATAGGACTGGGGCACCCCAAGGTGACATACTTGGGCATATATACCCCTTCTTCATAAGTTCTTCAAGCTGCAATTGTAGTTATTTCAGCTCTGGTGTACTCATCCGGTAACGATTTTTTGACATTGGAGTTGCTCCAGGCTTCAGGTTTATAGAGAAACCAATATCTCTCTTCGGGGGTAGTCTGGATACCTCCCGGAATACATCTTCAAAATATTTTAACACTATATGGTATTCAATATTTGACACCTTATCCTTAGGTGCTTCTTCCATATGAGCAGTGAATATTTGGTAGCCCTTCCTATAACACTTCTTCAGCTGCATTGCCGAGATTTATCTGACAGTAACTTCCCTTGGGATTCCCTGCACTTTCCTTGGGTTTCCTTCCTCATCTAGGCAAATAAATTCCTTCTTATGATAGTCTAAGATGGCATGGTGTTGGTCTAACCAATCCATCCCAATTAGACAGTCATAGGAACCTAAAGGTAAGATGTTCAATTCAGCCCTTGTGCTCAATCCATTCATGTCCACTGGACATAACTTAACCAACTCAACAACCTTTCTCTTGGCTCCTATAGCCAGCTGCACTAACCAATATTTTCCATGCCTGCTTCTTAGAAAATTAAAACTTTCCACCATTCTAGGATATATATAACTATGACTAGATCCTGAATCAATCAAAATAGTAATGGTTTGGTTGTTGATCATACCTTCCACTTCAATCATATGTGACTGATATTATTCTTTCTTGTTGTCCATAGCTGTGTAGATCCTTGGTACACTTATTCCCATGTCCTCCATTGTTTCTGCATGTTGAACATTGTGGACATCTCTCACTTTGTCATTTATTTGGGGGAAATCTTTGTACCTATGATTTCCTTTACAACCCCAAAATTCCATAGGTGGTTGTCTTGGAATTTTCCCACCTAATTCAACCTTCCCTGGCTCTCTAAAACCTGGTTGTCCTTGAGGGCTATCCCTGAAAAATGGTGGTTTGTTTCCCTTCAGCCTATGCTCCCTCTTAAACTTCTTCTTGCCTTCCCGAGATTTTTGGAAAGTAGGCTTTTATTTTTGTTGATCATATAATCATTTTTCTCTCCTTATAGATTCTTCTATAGTCTTCGAGTCATCATACTGGATCTTGTCACTGATGGAAGATGGTAGTCCACTCAGATACCTTTGAATCTTAACTGTCTCATCCTTGATGAAGGGGAGATATTTCAACAACTCTAAGAATCTTCTTTCATACTCATCAATGGACATACTTCCCATCTTGAGTTCGAAGAACTCTTTCATTTTCTTGTCATAATACCTCTTAGTTAAGTACTTATTTTCAAAATGTATCTTGAATTCCCTCCATGTAACATTCTTCTCTCTAACATGTTGTACTTGCACACGTTGATCCTACCACATGGATGCCTTTCCTTTAAGTTGGTAAATGGAAACTCTTCCCTCTGCATGAGAAGAATATTTCTGTAGTTGGAAATATTTCCTCATGCCCAACAACCATGTCTCAGCATCTTCATATTTCTTGTGTTCTCCATCAAAAGTAGGAAGCTTGATTTTATTCATTTCACCCTTCGGTTCATCCACTCCATATCTTCTATGATTTCTGGTAGGATATGGGCTTGAACTATTGTGTGCCCTTCTCTTAGAGTTCCCTTGGGAGTGATGATGGTGTCTGCCAACACTCCTTGATTTCCTCTTTTCATTAGGAGACCTGTGACTTCCATATTTACTGGAGTCACTCTCCTTATCCAATTTATTTTCTATCCTTTCCAGGCTCTGTATCAAATTTATGTTGAATTCTCCCTGTTGCTCCCTGGCTTTTATGAGACTTTTGTTATCTTCTTTGTGAGTCTAGACATCTTTTTGCAACTTTTCAATGATTTTCATCATGTTTCCCTCCTTATCTATCTCTTCGCCATGCCCATTGGAGTTATATCCTTCAACTCCCAAATGTACATCCATTCCTTTAGCTTCATTCTCTAAACTGAAATAATTTTGTGCCTCCTCCATTTCGGTGCACCATGGAACAATTCGGTTGGGTTCTCACAATCGTTAACTCTACAAACACAATGTCCAGTCAACCGAAATTTGTCAGGCCAACAGACCTTAATAAATTCCACAGTATTCATAAACCAATCTGATTCGAAGAAAACTTTCATATTTCATTCTGCGATTCTCGATCAATCAAGAATCCTCGTGGATCTTTTCTTTCTAAGCTCTGCTCTGTTCTACAATAATTTTTCGGGCACTAGTCCCTTTCTCTTAGCCCCCAACCCATGCGACCATGGGCTATGGACAAGCGCTAGGTCGAGAGGTGCTGATTTGGGACTTTGGACCTTCAGAGCTTTGGGACTTCAGACGATTTCACATCCACACACCCCCAACACCCTGAACCTTTAATCTCTGAACACTTCCATGTCACCTTTGGTGGTGTCATTACATCTCGTCACCTCGATGTTATGAAACTTTTGAAAGCTCTTCCTTTCGTTCCCTTATGAACCATTCTTCTGGAGTGTCAAGTCTCCGGACATCACAACTGGCATCACGCATCCACTGGGACCCATGGTTTTCGTACTTGAACTAAGATACGGAATAGTCAGATCACTTAACGCCTTTCAAATTGTGGGGGCATTCATCCACGGTTTGGAGTAACCCATCTTTCATCCCACAATTATCATGACATTGACACCTAACCCCCTGGTAAAACTGTGGTTTGGATTGCGGGACCACCTTGGGGAATTAACTCTCATGCAACTTGGGTCCCCGCAATGCCTCTTGGTCGTTGATCTGGATGTATCTTGATCAATGCCAGTGTGGGCCCATCAACCTTTAACTAAGTTATTCAAATTTAGGGCCCACATAGCACAGTTGTCAACATTTTGGGTGGGGGAACGTGGAAACTATAGGAGAGGTCCACATCACCTCCAACTGACATCATCATGACTCACCACTTCAGCTCTTCGAGCTTCAGAGCTTTGGACTTCGGGAGTTTCAGCTCCTCTACGCTCGCTTTTTCCCGAAGTGCTTTTCTCTGTAGTTCACGATCTACTGACGCATGTTCTCCTTCATGATCAACAACTATGAGTGACTTCGACACTTCAGGATTCGGGAGTTTCAGACTCCTGCACACTTGTTTCTCCCGGAGTGCTCTCACCCAAAGTTCATAATCTCTCGACACGTGTCCTTCGCAACAGATGGTTGCAATCTACTTCAGCCTTCAAGAATTCGTGAGTTTGTCACACTCCACACTTGAAATCCTCTGAAGTGACTTTCCCCGAAGTCTCAGATCTATTGACACGTACCCCTCTAGCGACCAACGACCAGGATCTATTTCAGCTCTTCGGATATTTCTCTTTCTCCTCTATCATAGAAATTCTAAAGTGCTCTCGCTCCAGAGTTGTGGATCTTATGCCACCTATCAACCTTGGCGATGGATGGTCCCCAATCACTTAGGGACTTTGGGACCTTGGCAAGTCAACTCTCCTTTGCTTTCCTAGAAAAGGATCTAACGTTCCAGACTCCTTCCAACAATAGATCTGACGACTGTTGTCGCTCCTCCTCCTGAGCTTTCGATTTATTTTGACTTTTTGAGTCAAAGACTCTATCGACACACTCCTTACACCGAGGTACGCCCTGAACCTTGAATTTTTTCCCTTTCGACAACAATTCACTCTGAAATCTTTGTCTCATTAACTAATAACATGGCCCATCCAGGATTAGTGTCGAAACCATGGCTCTGATACCAATTTTTAACGTCCCCAACCATCAACAGGTTGGGAAAATCCACTACTCAGACACTTCACTTAGCCCAACTAGCTCTGATACCAATTTGTAAGATATTTTGGCCTTAAACAGCAGGCCAAGCCATGCCACTAAGTAACTTTGCAGAAATAATCACATATAAAACTTAACAGGAAGATAGAGATAACATCTGGTATTCACACTTATACATCTATATCTATCTAATGCAATTAAACAGAAGCAACATTTAACCCATACATGAAACATACATATATACATGCATTACTCATTAATTATAATGAAAATACAAATACAAGCATACAACAAACACATAATTGGTACTTATCTTTTAATAGATGACCACTAACTACGTGCAAACCTTTCACGAAACTCCCATCCTTAGACCACACTGCTCATCACGCTCAACAGTGGGTCACCCTTGAGTTGGGACTAAACTCCACCGGGCAAGGGAAATATAGGCTTGGCAAGGACAACAAGGAAGTTGCGCAAAACAACAGGAAGGATCTTTTATCCTAGGAGTCACTTACGCCCACAACCCACATACCCTCATTCCCCACATGCCTGCTCCACCCTAGGAGGGCACACCTTCACTAATACAATTCCATCATCTACTACACCTCCCTTACCTTGGGCTTCAGCAACAGGCTGGACAAGAAGTATCAAAGTACTATAGTTTCTACAGGACTTCCTTCCAGGAGAACTCACTTCCCAAAAAATCTCTCACCTGGGAGAGTTTCTCACAGGCCTGACAACCTACTCCTTCAATTCAACTCCTAATAAACAAGCAACATCATTCAACTACACACGGGTGACGAAAGAAACAAAGATCGGGTATGGACACCGAAAATGGAAACAGCCAAACACTAAGACACAGCACGGCTCAGGCGAATACAATTGTGTCAGGCTTCACAGGAGAAACACAGGATAAATCAAGTATGACTGCAGGATTTCAATGGTGCATACTAGATACATAGGTGATGAAGATGGAGAACTGGCTCAATGCATGAATCCCTAGTCAATCGAGAAGGTGACAGACTTCCAAAGAAACGTAAGGGTTGTAAAGAAAAACCCCAAACTGGTCCAAACGCAAGTATGGAAACAATGCCCAAATGGGAAGCGAACCCCCCAACGAGCTGACTTTCCCAACTATAAACTGCATGCGCCCAGGTTGACACATGTCTTCCTGAAGTCGCATGAGTTCCACTTAGCACTTGTTCCCCTTTCTCCCAGGAACTTAGGACAACACGGCTTATGTCAACTATAGCTTTTTGGGAAATAATAATAAAATATTATTCCCTTAGAGGTAAGCCCTCTAGCTTAGCCCCTAGGCCTAGACACTTAGCCCCCTCCCATACCCTACTATTCCCCCATAACTCTTATTCGTGGTTGGTCTACATGCAATAGTGTAATTTTGTTAATGATGCAAGTGTTTACATATACAAAATCATGCTCATTGGCCTTAACATCTGGCTCACGAACCTAATAAACACATAAGTCTCTCAACTTATAACCACTCGGCTCACTAGCCTATAAACAAATTACAATTCAGTAGGGGCTCGGCCTTGGGGTGTTACACAAGCGTTGTGTCATCCTTATAAACAACGCCTATGAAATCTTCTGCAAATATTGTTCATCAAAGGTTTGTCAACATATTCCACAAGGGTACTTTCTCGGAACAAGACAATAAGAAAAAGAAATATCCAAAACAATATGTTTATGATAGGAAGTCAAAACAAGAATAAGGACAAGGATATAAGCAATTTCTACAATCCTGGAAAGACATCTTCATGATAACCTTCATGAGATAACATTCCTGAGACAACAATAACAACAATGTTTATGATACAACATATTTTATGTGAAGGATAGTTTCTTGCTAGCATTACTAAGATGATCTCGTCTGAGAACAAGAACAAGAAATATCTCCTGGAGGAGGTGTTATTTCATGCTTCCAAATAAGTACACTGAGTAGTATAAGCTACTAAGTACTTATCAATACTTATTTGTGTGACAATAATAAAGATGTCAACTTGATATGAAAACCTGGAGTCTTGTTATTGTTCCACTTGGATTTCTTTTCTTTTGAGACAAGTATCATTTCTGACATGTCCCTTATACTTAAAACAATATGCTTTATTGACAAAAAAACTGAGTTAGAGAATATGATCTCAACCTTATAAGATATTGACTAAAGTCATCTTATAGTTTTAACTTTGACTAGAATTTCGTAATGCTATAACAACCAAAGACATGTCAAGTCAAACCTGGAGAGTGTGTTGATTTTCTAAATTCACTGAATACGAGATCATTGCTTTGGAAAATATCCCTTGTACATTCCCTAGAAACACACTCATGCTAATGATACAAATTAAAAGAGCATGTATAGGTACATACCTTTATTACCCAACTATGATGGTAAACCTTAGAATGACTTTGTTGGACCAAAGGTTTAGCTACTAGAGGATTGGTAAACCTCATAATGTTCCTTTTAGTAGACTTCTCTTGGGCACATCATACACTTTCTTCATGCTAGGTCTTTTGTCTTCATAACTACCTTCCATTTTGAGTTTTGACTGCCCAACCTTAGATTTTGACTTGGTCAAATGTTGACTTTGACCAAAATTCCAAACTTGACATCTTCACTTACTAAGAGTACCAGAAGGTGCGTTAGGCTAGGGCGCACTAGGTTATCTAGGAATTAGGTCAAGCACTTCACTTAAGGTGCCTCAACACAAGGGTTAGGGTTTCACTGTGACAATAAAACTTTGAGTGCAACTGCAACTGCAATTGAGAAAATCCTCCCAACCTACCTTCTAGTGGTTAGACTGTCCAAAGATAGTTTGGGCCCATAACTTGTTAGAATAATAGGTGTGATAGTTTCACTGTAGACAATATCTCAATATTGTCACCCAACCATAGGCACAAATGCAACCCTCGAGCACCTTAACTTTGAAAGACAAAATAATTATGGAAGGAAACCCTAGAACCAATATCCAACCAAGGTAGTGTACCTCTCTCCAGAGATAGTGTACCAAGCATAAATTCTAAACCATAACCAAAGACCAAGTCACTACTACAGCAGTTGCATCTCTCCTCCAGTCATGCGCACCACTTGTGCTTATGCAGTTGTGAGAGTGAGTGTGACAAATGAGCTCCAAGGCCCTCTTATTTATAGTCCTACAACTAACCTAACTGGGTTGACTTCTACTTCTGTAGGATAATAATTCAATATTAATTATTCTCTTGAGCTGACTTGTCTTCTAGGGTTATTATCCAACATTTTAGGGTTTCTATTGCTTGTTGGAATATTCTAGTCTCGTCAAAGGTTACATGTAGAGGTTAATACCTCCCGCAGCTAACATAATATCAACACAGTGTAGATAGAGTCTTCGGGGTGTAGGATGGAGTCCCATCAATGGTCCTATTTTTAATTACAGCGTTGGCATTGTCAGTTTCATTGACCAGAATTACAAGAATGTTGATGCATGGAAATGCAAGCTGCAAGTGGAGTCGCAACACTAGGCGTTGCAATGACGAAACTGTAGCACTAGTAGTTTACCTCTATGTTGGGGATATTAATTTAAGCATAGGTGATGGAGGGGAAAGGTGTGGGTGGAATGTGAAAAAAATAGAACGAATTTGTGAGAGGAGTTGTGATGATGTGAGTCGTAGCAATGAATTTGCAGCAATCAAAACAAAATGGTTGACTTATTAGAGGGATGGAGTCACAACATCGGTGGTGTGGGGAAAAGGTCAAAAGTAGGATTATAAAATGATTATGTGCACGAAGTTACAATGACGTGAGTCACAACAATGAAAGAGACTCAGATTTGGGTAAAAAGGGAAACTTTTGATTGTTTGGGGAATGAAGGAAGGTTGTAGTAGAGTTGCAGTCGAGAGAATGGGGGAAGGGAAATTTGCAGACTATGGTAGGGCTTCGAGTGGAGTAACAACCAAAAGAATTTGCAAAGTGAATATGGGGGGGATCTGTAAATGGAGCAGCATCCAAAGGGATTGCAGGAAAGGGGATGGATGTGGCAAGGGATTTGTAGGAACAAGTATAGTTATGGCAATGGGAGTTGTAGCAACCATATTTGCAGCAATGAAGATTTATGCGACGAAGGGAGTTGCAACAATGGGAATAGTTGAAGCAAAGGGAACCGCAACAAAATTGTTCTCCCTCGCGTATCCTAGAAAATAATATTATTAGAAAAAACAATTTTTTATCAAGATTTATTGAGAAGGATATTGACATAACCATCACAAAACCATGAAGTTACCTTCTTATATATATATATTTGTGTGTGTGTGTGTGTGTGTGTGTGTGTGTGTCTATATATATATATATATATATTTATTTATTTTCTTTTTTCTTCTTTTTTTTGGGTGAAAAAAACCAGAATATAAATTATCCTAGAGGAACGCATTCCAGGTCACTGTCGAGCCATACATTTGTAATTATCCTAAAAAAGGATTCCTTTGATAAGGATTGTTGATATAAGAGAAGCCTATGTCCATTATCCATTGGAGGAATCATGTCTTCAATGATGGTGCAGATTTTGATGGCCCCACTACCATAGACTATGTCAATCTCATATGGACCTAGCCATCTAGTGCAAAATTTTCCTGTGAAGTTTTTGAACATGGAATGTTGAGTCTCTAGCCTTGTACTTTTTCTTCTTAATAAAATTATTGTGCCATTTGAGCCTTTGGTATTGTACTATTGTGGCTCTGTGTAGGGAATCTTGTCGTAGCTAATCCAACTCATTGATTTGAAGCAGTCATTGTTTCTGAGCCTCTGATAGTTCCATCCCGAGTTGTATATTTTTCATCAATGTCTAAATATCATTTTCAATGGGCAATAATATTTTCTTTACATAGAATAAATCATAAGGTGTGCATCTCATAGTAGTCCTCTAGGTGGTTTTGTAGGCCCGTAAGGCTTTGGGGAGTCTATCGAGCCAATCCTTGAGGTGTAAACTAATGGTTTTGGCAATGATGGAAGCAAGGATCTTGTTAATCCCCTCTACCTGTCTATTTACCTATGGATGATATGGTGTTGTTACTCGATGTTTGATTTTTTAGTTTTCCATCAAATATCTAACAAGTCATGATGTGAATTGAATTCCTCCACTGATCACTATCTCATGTGGTATCCTGAACCTTATAAAAATTTCCTCATGTCTATTATTTATTGTTCAGTTGTTGTCAGATGTGCCTTTTCCTCCATCCATTTTGTGATATAGTTTATACAAATGAGGATGTAGGAGTTTTGACGAGATGGGGGATTTATTGGTCCTCCAAAATTAATGACCCATTTGTCAAAAGGTTCTAACACCATCTATGGTTGTAGTGTCATTTTGTCTACTTGTATGGGTCTACCCATTCATTGACAGTTGTTGCACCTCTTCACATATTCTTTGGCATCTCTAAGAAGTGTGGGTAAATAATACCCTTGGTGGAGTATCTTGTACCCAGTCCTTTTATCCTCAAACTAACCCCCAGATGACCCACTATAACATGCTTTCAATATTTCATGGACTTCATCCTCTTGTACACACCTTCTAGTAATCAAATTAGGCCTAGTGTAGAAGAGGTAGCCATCAATCCATGAGAATATTTCACTTTTCGTGACTATACTGTGTCACCCCTTTGGGGTTAGATAATGCACAAGTTTTCCCATAGCCAAAAAGTTAGCAATATCTACAAACCGAGGTGATTTAGTAGATACTGCAAAGAGGTGTTCATCTGGAAAATAGTCTTCTATTGGAGGTTCATTCTCATTAGATGTTATTCTACAAAGGAAGTCAGCCACCACATTATCTTTTCCTGGTTTGTCTAAAATGGTAATATCAAATTATTGCAATAAAAGAAACCATCTAGTGATTGTGCCATTTGTGATTGGTTTGTTCATTAAATATTTAATAGCAACATGATCAATATGAAAGACTATAGAATATCCAGTAATGTAATGTCTAAACTTGTATATTTCAATGATAACAACAAGAAAATCTTTCTTGGTTACCGTATATTTCAATTTAACAGGTGAGAGATTCTTACTGACATAGTAGATTTCAGATGGGTATTTTCCTTCGAGTTGCCTGAGAACAACTTCGATAGTGGTGTCATGTGCATTTTTGAAATGTGGAATAGGAGGGTCCAATCATGCCCTCTTAATATAGGAGCTTCAGATACGTTGACTTTCAATTCATCAAGTGCATGCTAGCATGTCTATATCCATACAAACTCAATATATTTGCTAAGTAAGGAAAATAATGGATGAGCAATACATACAAAAGTTTTAAATGAATCTATGGTAATAACCAACATATCATATAAAGATTCATACATGCCTTTACATATCCTATAAAGATGGTCAAGATACTAACCTCCTCCATGAAAATATTGTTTCTATGTAACAACCCTAATTAACTATGTAATTATCATGAATGATAAATATTAATTTAATTAATTATTAAAATATATTAATGAGTATTTATTATTTTATTATTAAAAGGTGGGTAAAGTAATTAATGTGGGGATAAGGTTGTTGGGAATTAGTGGGGGGATAAGGTTGTTAAGAATTAATGAGGGGGGATTGAGAGAGGAGGATAAGGAAGAAGGGGAGGACTTGGAAGGGGATCATTATTTCTGTTTGAGGATTTTTGAATTGCAAAGGAGGAGAGGAGGAGGAAATTGGAGGAGTGGTTTCAGGGAGATCTCACAGGGCACTATTGTTGCTGGGAATTTTGGGCTCAGGGGCCAGGAAACCACAAGGATTCTTAGCGCTAGGGAGCCAAAGAGGTTGTTCCTATCTGGCTGGGAGGTTAATATTCAGTATGGGAAATAACAAGAACAAGATCAGACAGAAAAGGGACTAGATAAACCAACCTACAGGTGGACGTATGTATTATGCTGGTGTTATCATTATTTTGTTGATGTTGTTATCATTATTTTGTTGTTGTTTATCATTATTCTGTTGTTGTTGTTTATTCCTAGTTTATTGTTGTTTATCATTATTTTGTTGTTGTTTATCATTATTATGTTGTTGTTGTTTATTCCTGGTTTATTCCAAGTATAAGAAAGTCATTAAAAGAAATCCTAAACTGAAATTTAGAAAACCTTTATTTAGTTTGAGTCCTGAAAATAACTAGGCTCTACATATGGTATCAGAGCTCGGTTTCAAAATTGAAACCTAGGGATCACCCATCCTCATAGCTGAAAGATTATGCTATTTGCTCTAAAAAAAAAACCCAGAAAAGCATGGATATGCAGCCCTGAACTTGTTCACATGTACAAGTGAAATTCTTGAAAGGAGATATATAAACATAAATAATTAGACATATATATAAATAATATATATATGGAAAATATATAGAAGGAGTGTAAAAAAAAATGTATATATAAATCTGGGCTCGAGGGCCAAGCTCAAGCTCCAAGATCTAGCTCCACACAACCTGCAAGCCAAGAATAAAAAAAGCAACAAATTTTAACACTTGTTTTAAATAAATAGACATATGTATAAATATATAGAAGAAGTATTAAAAATATATATATGTATAAGTAATATGTATAAGTAATATGTATATGTATATATATATATATATTAGGCTTGAATCCTAATCCCCAAATCATCCACATATGCCATCGAAGTCAACCAAATATCCACCAGGAAACAACTCACAAAAAATACAACTGCTATAGAACCACTTTTCCATATCTTCAGTTCAGAAAAGGCAACCTCTGTATCATGGGGAAAAAGTAGCCCAAGCAAAGCATTGATTTGAGTGTTAAAAAAAAATCCATCCCCTAAACCCCAAAATGTTTCCATGCCTAGTAAATTGATTAAGTCTACTACTCGACTTCTAAAGCTATGATTCAAGCACAGTTGAAAAGGCACAATTTCATGAAAAATGATACCATTAGACGTAATGACGGTGATGGACAACAAACCAATCATTAAGCGTCCAGTCAATAAAGAGAAAACTGCATCATCAGCTCCAAAAACAACCATAGCACCTCCAACCCCTGATACACTAATTGTAGGGATGACAACATATTTTGTGAAATCTGCCAAATGCTTGTTCAAGGCCTTACACAGATCATACAATCCCAATGTCAAAGCCATCAAGGGAGGAGCCCATAAGGGCAATCTATCTCTAAGTCAATTCATTACTGAAAATAGATCACATATGCACCCGAGTCCAAGAAACCATGTCGAGCCAAGTATTGAGATCTTTCTGTAGGCCAAGGGTTTTAGTATTCAAACCCCAAGCTGCAACCCAATCTCCAAGCCATGACCAAGGAAGAAACCAGCACCAAGCTGAGAGGATCCCACAAGGGGCGGTTTTCTTTGCACTACCCTTCATGCAAAGGAGGACATCCCATAAGGGTGTTAGTCCTGCACTACCACAAGTCACAACAACAAATCCCAAATATCAATTCGATTTTAACTCCATGTCAAGCCTACCATCACACCAGCATAACTCATCCAACACCAACAAGATATCCCACAAGATTTAGTGCACTATGTGCCCAAATGCCATGTCGCAACAACAGAACCCAAAAGAAAAAATTATGTGCCAAGCTACTAGGAGGAGTTCATGCAGAGATGCAAAAAAAAAACACACAAACTGACAGCAAGAACCAACTAAGCGCCAAGCCCAGGAAAGAGATCCCACATGGGACTCACTCTACAAAACTCATTGATGGCGCATGTGAGCACCAACACAGAGTTGTCGATCCCAATGCACAAGTCAGCATTGGCAACGCTCACACCAAGCACCACGGAGGAGTCCATGATCCATAACTAATGCACACACATGCAAAGCCGTGTGAGAGATTTGCAGGAACCCGGGGTTGCTGGAATAGGGTCGAAGAGTAAATTGATGAGAAATATGAGGCTCTGAATCTTCCCACCCATGCAGAGATCCAACGGGATGAGACCCGTGAGCTTATCAAACGAGACGTCGAAGCACAACAACTTGCCATTAGTCCCAAGGTGATGGGGAATCGAACCCGTGATGTTGTTGTCCTAGAGATTCAACACTGTGAGGCTGGTCGCTGATGGACTCAGGGATTCCACCATGGATCTTGTTGCGAAATCATAAACCAAGAGGAGCCACGCCGAGGCAGGTAGGCGGTAGCAGCCAAACCTGGGGGCCATATGTGCGGCCATGGATACCATCTATTGATTAAATGGTGATAGTGTGATCTGGTCTGGCGGCCATGGTCGTACCCTCCTAGCGGTCGGTCATGGGGTCGAGGCCACACCCTCTAAACTCGATTGTGTGTGTGAAGTAAAGGAGAGGTAGATTATGCACAGAGAAAAAGGGAGGTGTAGCAGAGGTTGTGCAGAGGAGAATGATGGATCTACACGTTGGGTAGGGTTAGGGTTTGTTTAGTTGTTTTTTTATTATTTTATTTTTATTCTTGGACATGCGGGAAAAGAGAGAGGGGGCACGTGGGCCTCATGCGAGGTCCCACGATGCCCAAGGTTATTCGATATATTTGTTTTTATATTATTTAGGAAATTAATTAAAATTAATTAAGTTTGTTTATTCTGTTTTATATATATCAATAGATGTATATATTTATATATTAATTATTTTAATTAATATAAAAAAAAATTAATTAATTGTTAAAAAAAAATACCTTAAAATATTAATATTATTTTAAAATAACTTTTTACCTTTGTTTTATTTTATTTAAAGTATACCTAGTGGGATATTTACTTATTTGAATTTATTAAACTAGTTTAAACTAATTGAGTTAATTAAGTTTAATTAATGTTATAAGGGTTAAACTTATAAGAAGCATAATTATAGTTAATGAAAGAGCGATTAATTAATTAATGTTGATTGATTGATTAAAGATAATTGAGCTATGTAAATTAATTTTAAGGATTAATAATGTGATAATTGATGAGACTAAGTGTATTATAATTAATGTTATAAGGGTGATTAATATGAGTGGTACATATCGATACACGGATGGGTTTGATGCTTGATTACACACAGAAGTTAGAGTAATTGAAGATGACAATGTAGCGCTAGCATAGCTAGCAAGGTGAGAGAGTTGCTAGGATTCATGAATGAAGTTACCAAGATTAGAGGCTTTTGACCTGACTTTCAGCCACTTACCCTAAAGAGAGTAACGCCTTTATACAGACAAGTAAAAAAAAACTTACGCCTAACCCTATGTTTACAAGTATAAGTTGAGCGAATGTGAATTTCCTTAGACTCTTCCCTGACAAACATTTGGTTTGATGAAGATTCAATTATTCAAGATGGTTAGGACTCGGGGAAATTGAGGCCGAGGGGCATCGTCGCAAGGACCGCCAACACTGGCACTGCCACCACCATCGCCTGAATTAGCTCTCATTTTGCGCTCTTTCGAGGCTATTAATGAGACTTTAAAGGGGCATCAGTCAATAGATATCGAAGTGGAACCCCACCATCTAGAGTGGGTAACCCTGAAGCATCAAGGGACTCAAAGGGAGGGCCTCCACCTGGGGACATCACCAGAGAACTACAGAAGATCAAACTCCCAGACTTTGTCGAGGTCGTGCGAGTGAACGTGCGGAGGCATGGTTGGATGGAATGACATGATGTTTTCCCTTAAGAGACTATGCTTCCACATCAAAGGAGAAAATAAATATATTTCAGTTGAGGGATAGTGCCTTCAACTGGTGGGGTAACCTGGAGAGGCAGTTGCACCTTACCCCAGACACCGTCTCATGGGAACTTTTTGAGGAAAGGTTTCTGATAAAATATTTGTCAGCTTACTACGAGGAACAACAGGTGGGAGAATTCCATGCTCTAGTTTAGGGAAACAGGACCATGGAAGAGTATGATATCAGGTTCATGGAGTTGGTAAAATATGTCTCGTACATGGATACTGATCAACGATAAGAATTTTTTTTTTCTATGGGTTAAACCCTAAGATAAGGGCCATGGTACAGATGTGGAAACTGTCGTCAGTAGCGGAAGTAGTTGAAAATGCACGTTATGCAGAGGAGAATATGAGCTTAAACGGAGATATGAGATATACCTTTCCACAACATCCTTGATTCGTGGGGAAGGCCCCTAGGACCTTCCCCAAGGGAGGGAGCTCTAGGCTACCTCCTTATGGTAATAGAGTCACACCTACGACAATTTCTACAGGTATTTCAATGGCAGCAAGTGCAGCATCCCACTCATCACCAATGATGTAGGCAGGTCCACGACCTTCTCAAGGAGCAACAAGTAGGGGTAGGGGCTCTAGGGGAAGGAACTCATTTTAGATACCCTCACATGGAAGTGCGTCGGTTCCACCTCGTGTTACATGTTGGGGGTGTGGAGGACCCCATTACCAGCGTGACTTCCTAGATTTGCAAGAAATATTTGTGCATAGAGAAGGAAAGGCCCTAATGGGAAGAGAAAGTAGTAGCCACCAAATTTATGCAGCGGTTAATAATTGCCAAGAAGAACATCAATCCACAGTGGTGGAGTCCTGAGGTACATTAAATTATGTCAATGTTAAAATTTTATTTGATTCTGGTGCTACATATAGTTTCATTTCACCATCTACATTAGAAAAGTGTGGGTTGGCATCCTACGAGCATGATGACTTTAAACAAGTCGAGATGGTTTCAGGGGAAAAACAAGCAGTAGGACCTAGCATTGATAATTGTTTAGTAGATCTGGGAGTGTGTACTACTAGGTTGAAGGTATATGTCACTGCTATGGGGACATATGACCTCATCATTGGAATGGATTGGTTAGAAGCCCATCAAGCTATGGTAGATTGTTTCGCAAAAAGGGTTCTTTGTGTTGATGATGAAGGAAGGCCAGTAGAGATCCATGGTGTACAGAGGAAGGTGTCTCTACGATTTATCTTAACCATGAAGTTTAAACGTTGAGTGAGGCAAGGGTGTCGACTATATGTAGTGGAAACAGTTAATGAAGGGAAAGGACCCTCCTTGGATCAATATCCAGTATTGTCGTAGTTTAAGAATGTTTTTCCGAAAGAGTTGCTAGGGATACCTCCTAAGAGGGAGCTTGATTTTACTATTGAGCTAAAACCCGGTGCAGAGCCAATTTCCAAGACTAGGATGAAAACGCCAGAACTTTGTGAGTTGCAGATGCAGTTGAAATAACTACTCGACTTAGGGATAATAAGGCCTAGTGTCTCACCTTGGGGTGCACCAGTAATTTTTGTGAAGAAGAAGGATGGTTCCTTATGAATGTGTATAGATTATAGGGACTTGAACCATGCTACAGAAGCGTGTTAGGCCTTTTCCTAGGAGAACGAGGACTTGCAAATGGATCATGCCTAGCATTTTTTCTATCCTACACAGACCCACAACCTACCCCCTATAATTCATCAATGTCAAAGTAGTTGATGTAATGACCTAAAATAAACTTTTCCCATAACTTTATAAGGAAATATTGTTACACATTATTTTCATCATCCCTATGACCGTTAATGATGTAAACCTATATGTTGCCTTCAGAGGGGTTAGTGGCCTAAGTTCCTGAAGAGAGAAGGGAGAAGAACTTTTCCTGAGAAAAGAAGTTGCATTTTCCCTTGTAAAAACCCTGTAAAAAAGGAAGTTCACAGGTTGTTATATAGGCAGGGTGCGAGAATGCCTGATTCTCATAGGTTGCACCATAGCTAGGGTGCGATATGTTCGTAGGTTTCTCTATAGGTAGGGTGCAAGAATGCCTACACGTGGGAAAAACAAGCATTTTCTCGAATCTTCTAGAAGGAGAAACTTCTATGGTGAGGTGGCATCCGAATGGTTTGGATCTTAATTGCTTTCGTGATTTAGTGGGATCATCCTAACCTCCTCACCTTATCCTCTTCAACTTATAAAAGGAGAGGAGTTCTCATGGAGAAAGTTAGCTTTGGTTAGCTTGGACATTTTGGATTTGGCTTGGAATTATTAGCTTTGGTTAGAGTGGTTTTGAGTTTTGCCTTTGTCAAGATAGATTGTGAATACTATCAAATATGTGCCCTCAGAATTCTTGGAGTGAAAGTGTGTGGGGAACGAAGGACAGTTGGAAGGGACCTTACGACATCAAGGCTATGGTTGTAATCTCTCTTTCACATTTAATATGATACAGTAAT
>SNQJ01S0006346.1:21960-36398 GCA_010110895.2 Picea sitchensis
ATTACACCCCAAGGCACTCCAAAGGAATTCTAAAGTTGGGATATAAAATACCTCTTCATCTTCCTCTTTTAAAGTGTTGTAAGCAACCCAAAGAGAGTCCCTCGGGTTTACCTTCTCTCAAGAAAGATAAAAATATGATATTGTAATAATTTAGGAAATATTTCACACACCTTGCAAAGAGATTGGCCTAAGCCATCCTTGCAAAATCATAAAGGGTAGAGTTAGATTTATTTTTCTTGTATTTATTTTATTACACCCACCTTGGCCAAAACTATAGGCTAGTACTCCACTTGCGCCATTGTTGTGGGCTTGCTCATTTTTTCTAAGTCTTTTATTTTTCTTTGATTATACCCACTTTGGACAAAATGGTAAGCTAGTCCTCCATTTGTGCCATTGTTGAGGTTTATTTTTCTTTCTTGTCATTTAAATTCTTTTATTACGCCCACCTTGGCCAAAACAATAGGCTAGTCCTCCACTTGTGCCATTGTTGTGGGGTTTTCTTTTTCTTTCAAGTCATTTAGATTATTGCAAAACTAATCATATTCGTGCTCCATATCTGCCCCGTATTCTCTCCCCTTGCCACTTTGTGGATCTTGGGTGAGAAGAAAGGGTAAAGGATTGGGCGTTTATTTTAATTAGGCACCCAAACATTTATTGCTTCAACCACAAAAAATGGTGACTTGGGAGGCTACAAGGGGTGTAAGTTGGGGACGATTTTATGGAACTATGTGTCCTCCTTGCTTGAGCGCCCAAGCATTTTGGGTTGATCTGTGGAGCTAGGGAAGGACCTTGCTTGTCCTTCTTCTTGAGCACCCAAAAATTCCTTTTGGTTGAGGGGATAACGTTTTGGGGTAGTCACATAGTCTAGGTTTGTGTCTTGCACATTTTTAATCCCCTTAATCAAAGAGAGACTTAAATCTTATTAAAATTAACCAACAAAACTTTCACAACATTGCACTTCATGTTTTCAAAGCAATTTCAATTTCTTCAAGTTGTGCAATTTTACATTTCAACTAATTTACTTTTCATGTGATTCTAATTTCCAAGCAATTTCATGTTTTAAGTCACTTTCTCTCATCGTGGATGTTTACATGTACTAAAGCACCTCTATTTTTGTAATAAGCATTCTTTATTCATTTGGAGATAATTGTATAAAGCTAGTATTCGTTTCATTATCTAATCTGTTGTGTAGATATTTCACTATCTAATTTGCAATTGTATAACAATTTAGTTGTTCATTTCATTATATATATATATATTTCATGTTGTATTTCAATTTGTAGATAATATTCATAATTAGTTTAAGTGCAAAGTACTTTCTTTTACTCTTTATGGATATCCCATAGCATCATTTACTTTGGTATAATTGTAATTTTTTGTATCTCTCATTGACTTCATTTATGTATCTTTAGGAACCAGTTTTAACATTGTTTAGTGGATAAGGGGTGTGCTTGTCATTGAAATTTTGCATTTGCATTGAATGCTTGTCATGTGGGTTGGGTCTTCCTAACCTAAGAACTAAAAATTAACTCCTATATCATCTAATAAACCTTAACATAGTTAAGTAGGGTCTAACCCCCTTGGCTTCCCTAGGAATGAGCCTAGACGAAAGAAGTCCAAATTGAGGTGATAGTGGGTTTGGACTTAGGCTTGTTCCTACAAGGACACACCAAGTGGGTTGGAGAATTCTCCACGTTAATAAGTGTGTATAAGGATGGAAATAGGCTCTTTGGCCCAAAATCATAGATACATAAGCATGCTGGCCAAAAAACATATACATACATAGGCACTCTGGCCCAAAAACCATAGAAACTTAGGCTCCATGGACCAAATCGTGTAAGAGGATTTCAAAATTCATTATTATGGTAGCAACTTCAACCAACAGTATTTCATTTTTCACGGAATGCACCACCTTTATCTAGCTCTATCTACAATATTCTTCATGCTTTTTCAATTCCCACAACAATTTTAGCCAACAAAATTTCATTCCTGTCAACCTGCATAACGTGAGGAAGTGTACCCCTTCTCTGCACTGCACTCCTTCAGACTATACCAATTCCCTTCCATGGTTCCAGTACAAGGTTGGACATGAAGTCTCCAAGTTGTGGCTCCATGAACTCCAATTGCAATATCTTGTATACTTTATTGATTCCCACAACAATTCCAACCAAAAAATTCTCATTCCCCTCAACCTGCACAACCCAAGGAAGAGTATCCCTTATCTACACTGCATTCCTTCAGGCTGTACCACTTCCCTTCCAGGGTTCCAGTACAAGTTTGGACATGAAGTCTCTGAGTTGTGGCTCCAGGAAATCTAGTTGTGATAATGGAATCTCCAACTTTAAAATAGTTACAATTTTTACTCCTACACAATATCGTACACAACTCTGGGGGAAGAAAGTACAAAACATGAAATACAATCTTGCACAACTTCCCATATCAAAAACATAACGCAATCAACTTTAAAATATGCAGTGACGAAGAAACAAACACATAAAAACATCTAGTCACATAAACACAAAGATGTAGAAACTTCATTCAGGAACAACAAGCAACAATGAATAAGGAAAAAATTAAAAATGTACTAAACAAAAATTAACCCATCTTCCAACATAATTAACTCACTGATTACAATCGATTATTCATATGGTTGTTGCTCCATTTCACGAGAAACCACAACAAGAATTTAGTTCATTGTTATTTTCCTAACACACCCTTATGATTCCAACCACAATCTCATATGCATTATTGATTTCCCTCCCCATTTCCATCCTCACCCTATAGGCTCAGGCATCCTCTTCAATGTTGCATAGTCCCTCAGGCGATCCATCATTTTCCAATGTGTTCTTGTGTAAGGGAAGCACCAACTCACTACGAGACTTTTAGTAGAGATTTGTAACTTGTGGAAATCATAGGGTTCCAGTGTCATAACAATAGAATTCTTTCCAAGTTTTACATCTTTAATATCCATCATCTCATCTGTATCACACACATACAATCATCATGAGATATCATCATAGCAATTTTACATATTAATTTATAAATTTGTTTTACATATAGCAAACTAAGTTTCCCAAGCACGAGTTTTCTTCTCAAGACATTTGGCTCTTGCAACAATAGGATTCAGTGCTCCTTACGGGCTTACACAATTTCCATATCCAAGACCATTATTCCTGCAATTTTTCTCACTTTAACTCAACCAAACAAAATTGTTAGCACTCAGGCATATTTTCAACAGTTCATGAAATGATCTTGGAATTGTAATTTTCTAGCACTTCAATCATTTTCAACAATTATTCACTTTAAAAATGGAATTCAACCATTAATCATATTATCTGGGATGAAACTATCATCCACTACAACATATGCATTCAGTCCATCAAGTGATTTTTAGAATTATGTTAATCTAAAAATTTCATCACTTCCAACTATTATTCATATTATATGGAATTAAACCACCATTCCTTACATATGCATTACCAACACCCAAAATTTTCATAATGTAGTCAAACGTTACCAATGTACCAATGCCATGGCCACATTTTCCCAATGCATCCTTGCATTGACTCTGGAATACCATATATACATGGCGTTCATTGCTACCGCAAGAGTATATCTCATGTCTTGTCTTGTTATGATATCATAACCAACATAACGCAATATGCAATTAATTTTCTCATAAAAACATGCATATACTCAAGGCCCTCTTCCTTTTCATCAATACAAATATTGAACTTTAACTGAGGGAATTCTTACCTCAATTCCCTTCCATAGTTATGTTATCTCATCAACTAGTACTTTGTAGAATCTCACAAGCTCCCTTCACCAACCTATTGATCAACATTCCCACCATCCTCATTTGTCTTCATATGGACAAATGCCATAAGAAATAGTATCATTATACTATAATCATTTTTCCTGGATACACAATCCATCATTAGTTTTATTCAAATATCATAGCATCATTATTTCACATATATATCAATAGACTACTTTTAGTCTATAATTATGCCACCAACATGTTTAGGCATGTCCACATGCACAAATGCACATCAGTATGCACTAAGCATTTTATCTTTCATGATTATTTTATGCACATGCATCCTATCTTTATTGTATGCATCATGCATCAATTCTATCATGCACTCCAATGCATATATTTTTCAACTTTATTTATTTATTTAGATTTTTTGTTGTAGATGACTATCCTTGAATTCTTGTAGAACCTCATTGCCCTGTGCACTGCCATTCTTCTCAACTGTGCACCACTAGCCTTTATACTAAACCACATGAGCCTTCATGATTTGGCCATGTTGAATCTCCTCTCTGTCTATGTTTCAACCAAGCAGGTCAATTAGATAGAGATCCTCGACCTAAGGGTTGGGGTATTCCATCATCCATAGGAACTATCTTTTACAATTAGTTTACTTCAATTCATTCAAACAAGGGTGCATGTTAGGCCACCATGCTATCCAAGCCCCACTTGGCCATTTTGCAATTTCAGCCACTAGGTCCACTAGTGCTGCCATCTCACAACTACTTCCTTTATGCAGAGAAAACTTGTCCCAACACATTTTGGCTATAATTATCAATAATCATAGTGTTGTAACATGCACTACTCTAGTTGAATATTAAACCTACAATATAATTAACCAGTTCACATTTTTCCTGACCAAAATGGTCTCGAAATACCATTATCATTGATTGGCATTTCAAAATTTTGAAATATTTCTTTTATGTCATCGTTCTAATACTCTTTTCCATCCATGGATTTTATCAATTTTAAATACTTCATTGAGTGATTCATTATGAAGCACTACTTGGACACTCAAAACCACTCTACTCCAAATGGAATGCTACACATCCTCCATTTGCACCTGTACCCTACTTTTGTTGTGTACTCTGATAATAGAGGCAACTTTATTGCTTTGGGGTAATTTTAGACAAAATTTATTAGATCATACCCAACAATTCCTTTTTCATGAATTCCCATACTTTCACATAGATATGACTCATCCACTCCATGATTCACACCTCATCTCATAATATCCTTTTTCCTTCTCTTGTAGCAAGATTTGTAGCCTTCACTCTATTTCTACCTTCAAGGCTATGGAGTCCTCCTTAACTCCTTGTGCATGAAATGACATACCTCACCTATCTTATTCATGCTTTATGTGAGAAAATATATTTATTATCCTTCGCAAACCATTTAGACTCTATAATATTTGAATATTACTATCCTTTTCTCTTCTTTAGACCTTTGTCAACCTTGCATAACTTGCCATGTAGCTATGCACTTTCCTTTTGTAGCTCTTTGATGCTTTCATCAACTGCATAAGCTTGACCTAATTCCCTGTCAAGTGGACCCTGGGATTAATCCATAACAAACCCACACAATTCTCATTGGTGGAATCTTATTCTCTTGCTAGCAATCCTTCACAACACTCTTCGCTAGAGTGCTACTCTACTTATTAATCAATGCCTTGTTAATAAGCTCAACCTCTTTTTACTTTTACAAACTACTACACTTCAAATTTTCCCCTACACACATGCATAGTCATTTTAATGGGTTATAGTACTCTTCCTTACCTAGCAATAACCTATGGCACTTAGCTCTATTAGCTGGGAATGTTTCTCCAAATTTTGGCATTATTTGGAAAAATCCTTATATCAAGTTGTTACATGATTCATGGAATCCAATTCCACTTCCTATTGCAACTTTATGGAGAAAACCGATTCTCCCCCTGGTTAAATTAAACCTTCCATCTGGATTATCTTTCCAATGACCATACTCATGCTTCAATCTGATTTACGAGCCAAAATTTATCACCTCTTGAAATTCCATTCTACTCAATGGTATCCTTCAAGTTCATCGGAAGCCTTCCTTCTAATTCCTTGAGGATCCTTTGGCTCAAGACTAACATATGAATGGATATCTATATTCTACTATCCAATATCTTTCCAATGACTACTTCCTTGCTCAATTCTAAGCAACGAGATAAACGTTATAGTCAATTGAATATTTCCACTTACCCCTTTTTGCGCACCTTCTCCCAAATGCAAAATAATCTCAAACACCAACTTTGGCCACCTTTAGCAGTAATTTTGTTAGGAAACAAGGAAAATTTTCTTTATGACATAGATAATAATGATAACATTGAATTCAAAACAACTCTCATATTGTCAAACTGATGCTCCAGTAACAAAATGTAGTAATATGGAAATGACAACTTTGCCCCTTTGAGATTTCTCCTGGCTTAGCAATTTTATCTATGTTCATGCACCCCTACACCAAATCCTTTGTTATTTTTCCAGAATATCAATTGGGTATTTCCATTACTACCTCTTGAATGATATTTCCAAGTTCCACCCTTAATCGGGCTCTGGACTGATAGTTACGACCTGTAGAAGTTTTGACTGTTTTACATTTTTATTCATGTATGCTACATGTTTCTTCTTTCTCTTTCTGCACATTTTTATGTACCCATATCAAAATTTTGGGTTTATGTCTATCTTCTATGGTTTAATATCTTTCCATAGACTGCACATGTGCTTCAAACTGACTTTGTAGCTAGGAGTTATACCCTCCGAAAGTAAATTGGTGCTGAAATTTTACCTTAATTGTTCCAGCTATAACTTTCTCATAAGCACTCTATTTTGCAAACAGTTTAGTCTATTGGAAATCTCTCCTCGAGATATTATATTTAAAATATAGAGATATAGTTGGTTTTAATTGGCTTAAAACGTCATTTAGAGCCTCAAAACCGCCCCGCAAGTTAATGACCTTCAAAAACCCGAATCAATTTGTAAAAAAAGACAGTTTTTGGTGTTTTAACAGTTATTTAATACGAGTTATCGATATTAAAATGGAATAAATATAGATCGTTGATCCGATCTCCATCAACGATCGATGATCAAATATTTCTCATTGTAAACCAAACTTTCCTACCAATCTCCCCGATGCCTGGTCATTGACCATCAACCATCGATTGTTTCTCTTGGAAAACCAAAACTACTTGCAAATCTCCCCAATGTTGATCATCAGCCATCGAGCATTGGATATTTCTCTTGGCAAAAGAAAACTTCTTTTAAATCTCCCCGATGCTCGATCATCAACCATTGGCCATTGGATATTTCTATTGAATAATGAAAACTCTCGTCAAATTCGTCTGATCCCCGATTGTCAGCCATCAACAATCGACAATCCCCATTTTGATGCACAAAATCTTCGCCAATTTTTGTCGAGCCCCAACCGTCGGTCATCGATGAACTTTTTTAGCGAACTTTGACACTTAGAATTTTTAGCCAAATTCCTCGACGAAGCTGGGTCATCGATCTCCCACTTAAAAATGATCTCATCCGTTGATTTTTCAAACTTCATCTAACTTTGCCAACACCCGACCATCAACCATCTGTCGTTGGAGATTTATTTTGGACGTGTGATACATTTTCCAAAATATTTCAATCATGAACCATCAACCATTGACGATCAAATATTTCTTCTAGCCGAATCCAGATCTTCACCAAACTCGCCGATTCGACCATCATCCATTGGTGAATTTTGCTGGCAAACTTCAATACTCAGAAAAAATTGAAAAAACCCCAGGTGAATCTAGGCCATTGATCTCTCACTCAATATGATCTAGGTCATTGATTCTACTCCAATATCTCAATGACTGAAATGAATACATACCATCGATCTGATCCATTTTCCCAACCGTAGAAATGGATCTCGGTCATTGATTTACTCAAGCTTTCAAATGGCCAAAACCTTATGGATTTTTAAATTTATTTAAGTGAACTTTGACTATTGATCTCATGATGAAACACAATCTCAGTTATCAGTTCCCTGAACTCTGTAAAACACTACAACAACCATTAAAACTTGAATTTTGACCATGCAGCTCAAATCTAGCTCTTTAATTATGTAGATCAACTCCATTAAACCTCTAAAACATTTATGATTAATTTAAAATCAATTTTTTCCAACGAATTTGGGGATTTCTCTTTAATCTTTCACTATTTTCCCCTAAATTAGTCATAGACAAAATTGTAACAATGAATTTGTCGAAATTAGCACTGGTTCTTGACTCATACAAGCCCGATGTTGAACCAATAGCTTCGATACCATATTGTAACGTAACTAGCCCCCAGTTGAGAAACATCACATGTAGAATACACGTTAAAACATAATATTTTTTGCTTATTAATTTCCTATATATTACCAGTTACAAATCACAGAAAATTTAACCATTTGATTGATACCACAATTTTGAATGCATCTAACAACATATATTAAAACAAGAATGCAACTGCTCAAACAGACAACAAACACACAATATCCATATAAACCTTTTACACAATAAAATATCATAATAATTACAACATAGAACTTATCTGTTAATAGCTAACCAACTAGATGCATACAGAGGATGAACCTTCCATCCATAGGCATTGTTGTTTGTTTTCTCTCAACAACCATCCACCCCCGAGTTGAGGCTATGATTCCATGAGGAGATTTGGTCCTTTGGCTATCCACTGTCCACACACAATAATAAAAAAACCGAGGTTCCTCTCTGTTCCCCACAACCTACACAACCTAAGGAATGGGATCCCCCTTCACTGCACACAGTCCCTCAGGCCTTCCCACTTCCCTCTAGGGATCCAATGCATCTGATTTATCAAGAATCCTCCCAGCTAATCTAGTAATGTTCACAACAACAACACAACATCTATCACAATGCGCTTGAGTCATTTTATTAACATAAAAAGGCATCATAGGATTAAATCCCTATTTATAGACACACATGCATCTTTCTCAACATTAAACACAACCCAACAATGACTACCTTCAATCCCAAAATGGATGGTGCTCTTCCCAACACTCATTTCCTCTCTTGTTGTCCAAAATTTGCAAGTAAAAATTTCTCTCCATGCAAAAAACGTGACTGTCCCCCAAACAATGCTCGCTTGGCCATACAAATTGTCTCCCTTTGTTTTCTTTCTTGAATTTACTTACACTCTTCCCCAAGCTAATTGTGCGCATTCTCATGCTCTCCAATAAATATGGGATGTGATTCCTCACACCCACCCTCTTACATGAGTTTGATGATTGGCTCTAGGAACACTCAACAATAAATAGAAGGTTTACCCAATAATAATAATGATTCATGAATGTGGGTTGGGTTAATACCCATGAATAATTCCCCCTTGGGCCCCTCCCTCTTATGGAATCATATCCCCCCATCATTCTTCACCATTCTCGTATCGTAGCTAGCGAAAACTATTTTGACTAATTATTTCAATGCACATAATATACCATTTGGCCCCTAACCATATTAAACCAATACAGGCTCATCGCCCCAACACATCATCTCACCAACCTAAATCACATTTATACAATTACATTCTAATTAACAGAGATAAAAATTGGGGATGTTACACTACTATAATGTTGCGACGATCACTCTTCATTCTATTGTTATTGTTGTTTCAACTATTGTTACAACCTCATGAAACATTTCTAAGTGTTGAACTCCCATGAACTAACTATTGCATCCATACTTCAACCATGTATGCCATTTCTTCGCACTCTGAATTCCCCCGTGTCTTGGATTGATTGGCTATCTATTCCAATTGTTGTGGCCCAAATCATGAGAATGCACTTCCTCATGCCCAAATTTAGTCTTTTCTATCCATGTCTCTATCACTCCATCCAACTCCAAAGACTATGAAAAGTGTCCACCCTTTCCTCATTATTGTTGGAAACAATTCTCTTCATGGCCATGGAAACAAAAAAAAAAAAAAAAACTTGGAAAATTAAGACAAAGGGAAAGAAAATATGGATTCATAAGAGGAAGAAAATGTCAAAACAACCGCAGAAGTGGATCTTGAAGAAGAAGTCATTTGTGCCTTAGATGAAATAAAGAATCTTATGAAAGATAATTTGAAACAAAAGCAACAACTGCATAAATATGAAGAAGAGGATCATGATTCGAAAGAAAAAATGTCACAGAGCCTTGAAGAAACAAAAAATACTATAATGAACCTAAAGTTTCAAATAGAAGAGCCAAGAAGGACAAAAGAAGTGGTGAGAATCCAATTGAAGGAAAAAGAATAAAACTGTGAAAAACTAGAGTCATAAATTATTTGCTTAAGAAAGGAACTACATAAAACAACTATTAAGTTGAATAGAAGCTTGTTGTTTGAAAAGAGTATTGAATCCTTAGATAATATCATCAATTGTCAAAGGTATCCACTCATTTACACTGGTCTTTATTATGATAAGATTCATATGACTACCAAATAAGAGTCAAAATCTATAGAGCCATTGAGGAAAGTAAATAACGAAAAATATAAAATCTATGTTGATGTTCTCAAATGCTCCATAAAAAAGGAGGGCAACAGGAATAAAGTGAATGATGTCCTGAAAAAACCTACCTTCCCCACAAGGAAAACACAGACATATTCAAAATATCTTTTACACCAAGTTGGTCTCACACAACTCGCTTTGAAAAACATACTACATGTATTGGGCCCCAACTGCTGAGAAAGATGGGCTATAACAGAGGAGGACTTGGAAAGAAAGGATAGGGTATTCTTGTTCATATTACTCCTGAGATGAAGTCACCAAGAACAGGTCTTGGATATGATGTTGTAGTTTCTTCCCTACCTACACTTGGTCTTGCTACAACCAAGGAAGTTTTATTTGTTGTAGATGGAGTTCAGACTAGTTTTCTAGAAGAGAAACCTATTGTTGATTATGTTGAATAGATTGATGAGTTGTATGTTCCTCACATGCCAGAATTTGATCATGCCATTACAGACAACATTGTTGTTGATATGCGAGGTTGTTCTACTCTTGTAAGTGAACTTGAACTTGACCCTACTTCCTTTGATCAACCAACACAAAAATATGTGCCCTATCATCATCCTCACCATAAAAATTGAAAGAATGGAAATCATGCTTTTAGATCTTTGCAGAAGATATGTGAAAGACAAAATTGTGGACCAATGTCGACTACTAGGATAGATTGTGGTTGGATTGATGGATGGTCATGGAATCATTTGACAAGATGTTTGACAACTTCATATCATTGTGTATCATCGGTTGTACAGTCATGCATCGTTCCTCTTACTTATTGATGATTTCCTTGGAAGTGGTCAAACAAGGATTGACCCAACATGATAGTCGACTGGAGTTTCGATTGAGTATTCATCGATTGAATTTCAATTGGGTTGTCCATCGATTGGAATTTTTGACAAGAACTATTGCTAATACTTATTGATCCCTCAGGGGGGGAGTACTTTAAGATGTTGATATGCGAACCCAACTGTTGGGATAAATATATTCACTATTAATTCCCACATTTAATTATCAACCAGGCCTCATAAGCTTCGAGATGCAGGCACATGAAATGCATGATCAAATCCTAGTCTAGCCTAATCTAAAGCCAACAAAACAATCTTCAAACCCACACTGCAGGAAATTAACACTAAGGATTCATCACTGGGACATAGGAATAACTTAGTGCTATAAATGATTAGATCATAGTATTTCATGCACTTAGGGTGATGTTCATGTGATTAATTGTGAGTAGCTTACTTAATTTTTTTTTCCTTCAATTATTATTTCCTATAGTGGATCCACACTTAAATGCAATAAAAGAAACAAGCAAACATAAATGAAATTAATGATAGAAACTAACACCTTAGGAAGAATTCCAATGTGGGAAGGCCATATCTCATGAGTTAGACCTTTAATCCGTCCATTGGCGATTGAAGCTACAAGCTTGCAATAAGAAGCCAAACAAAATGAAATACTAAAACCAAACTATGTGATCAACAATTTATTGCAAAGATCTATCCTAAAATGGGAAGATTAAATTCTATCCTACAAAATGATAACAAAATCATTCATCAATAACAAAAACAAGAGAGGAAATTAGTGTGGAAATAAGTGTAGACTAGTACAAAACAGTGCAAAAACAAAATTGTCTAAGAACATAAATAATTCTTAAAGAATCCAAACTTAAACTGTAGGAATATTAAGCAAATGTAAAATCACATCTTAAAATCAAAACCACTCATCAAATGAATACATCAATAAAGTAAAGGAAAAAGAAAGGGATGGAAAGGAAAAGAATGAATATGATAAAAGGAAGTGGTTTTCTGTGTAATTGAGATATGAAGGCAACATTTAAACTAAATAAGTAATACATAGAAAATGAGGGAGAGATGGAAACGATATGCTCTTGTAATTAACGGATTGTAATGTATAATCAAATTGACAACTAAGGAGCGAATCGTGTGAGGAAAGGTGAGGTGAATATAGAAGAGAAAGGTTATATATAGCAAATGGAACAACTTTGTTTTACACTATTTGAGACAACATAGAATAGGTGAATGGATATGTGAATTGAATAGTAGGTTTCGATGTGTGAGTAGGATGAAAAATCAATGGTGGAAAATGATAGATGCAAAGGGTAGTTTGTATGATTAAATAGATGGAAGTGAAGCATGGAATCAAGGGAACATTGTCCACAATTAATTAAGCACAGAAATAGAGCATTGAAAGGATATGCAGAAATATAAGCACGCAGAAGTAATGGAAGGAGTAAAGACTAAAATAAAAGCTTAAGAAGTGTAATAATGTACTCAATTGAGAAATGTGATTTGAGTCTAAATTCATACATCTAATGTAACAACATAAAATAAAAATAAAATAACAAAACTTTAATTCAAATGATAACAAAACTAAAATTGACTTGTAATGAGATAAACACACAATGAAATGTTAATCTACTAAGAAAATAGAATATAACAACACTTAACCATGCTGAGGGGCCCTTCCCAGGAGGTGAGTGTTTCTTGAAGACAATCAGAACCATCAAATTCTTGGAACCATGCAAAGGAACAACATCTCTTTCATTTCATCAAATTCGGAAAATTACAAATCTCTTACAATCTTGGCATTGTCATGATGACACCCTAATATCCATTACAAAAGAATTCTCATAATGATAATTGGCCTTTCTCATAGACCTATGAGCATTATTTATACATGAAAAATCATTGAGGAGTGTATGGGACCGAATCCCAAAGCTCTGATTTCAAAATTTGCAATTTTAGATAAAATCCTCAAAAATCTGGGTTTTATTGTAATTTGGGCAAATTTGAGTTAGGGATCCACCCATATCTTCCAAATTAATTCACATTTTGAAAAAGTGCCTTTATGATACTCAATTTTCCACGTTCTAGACGAAACCCATTTCTTAGAATGTCTAGATCTGATGCCATTTGCACTAAAATCGAGGCGCAAGTTGGTAGTTTGAGATTTTTGCTAATTTTTGCAGAATCATTCCCCCTAAGATGGAGGTACACACGTGTGATATGGGTTAATTTTGACACATGTCTCCGAATTTGTAATGATGAGTGTATTTGTATGGCAAAAAATATGACAAAACTGGAGCCCAACACCAACTGATGTTTTTTTTTTGACTTGAGTCTTGACTATTTCTTGTTGAATCAATTTGGATTTGTTGAGATCGATTGAACCATGTTTCACTGTTGTTGGAGATGTACTACTGCCTATGTTGGATGTAGATATTGTTTATATTGACAGATACTGATTTTCTTGCATTGTTGGTGACAATGTTCAAACTTCTCCAGGAGTGTTTCTTTACCTTGTTTGAACAGTTTTTGCAGTCAAAACAAATTAAGGGACATGAAATTAGTGTCATTGATGTCAAAGGATTAATGTTGTCATTAATGTCATATTACGGCTTTACAAATACACATAGCATTTCCAAGATTGATTTATATATAGGTTTACAAGTATATCAAAAAAAGGGGTGAACGTGAAAAATTAAAAAGTGAAATGGTGGTTTGAAACTCATGGGTTTGGAAGTCCATGGTATTTCCCCATGTATTTTCCCATGGTATTTGGAAAAGTGAAATGAAAAAAGGGGAATTAATCATTTAATTAATGGGTGTTGTGTCTTTTTGAATCAACATGTCCCTTCATGAAGGGTCATGATAAAGTATAAAAAGAGAAAGTATTGAGAGAAAGAGTGTCGGTGAAAAATGTAATAACATCTGAATAAGTGGATGAGCAAAGATTGAACACCATTCCAAAAGGGGACAGTTGTGAAACCAATTTTAGGTCAGCTTGGAATTTTCACTATAACTTCTTTTCTGGGACATTTCAGACCATGAAATTTTTAGGATATATAGGGGATATATCTAGATACATGTGCTCAAAATTTCAGACATTCATTCACTACACTCTCTAAGATATGAACTATGGAAGTTAGGGTTCCTGAACGCTCTTGAAATCAATTTCAAACAGGTTAGTTTGACACTTTTTCTATAGCTTATTTTTTGGGACCTTTCAGACTGTGAAATTTTGAGGAAAGAGAGGATAAATAACTAAATAC
>SNQJ01S0006346.1:51601-85245 GCA_010110895.2 Picea sitchensis
CCACTAGCTGAGAAGATGATGACAATGAAGGAGAGTAAGAAACTATACGCTAAGATGAACCAACTCAGGGTCGAGAAACAAGCTCGCATGCAACAGATAGAGATGTTGCAATAAGAATCATTAAAATTTACAGAGGATATATTAGAAGCACAATGCAGGATCAAACAAGTAGTGGAACAAGCTGAAGAGAAACGAAAGACTCATATCACTATAAAATTAGTAGAAATAATTTTTTCCAACGAAACAAAGGTCAAGGAGAAGACCAATACAACAAAGGATATTTTTAAAAAATTTAAGGAGAAGTTGAAAAAGTCTTAAGTGGATCGATATGAGCTAGAGGTGAGTATTGGGGGGCTGTTGGATAGGAATTTTGGATAAGAATAATTAATTTTTGGGTACTGCGCCATAGTGAAGGAAATATTAAAAGGTAGGACCAGAGCATGTGGCAAGGGCACATTTTGCGGTGAAGAAGAAGAATAAGCAAAAGCTCAGTGAGGAAGTAGGAGAAGAAACAATTCAACGTAAAATTAGGATAAGTAGAAGTTCAATGCAAAAGCAGGGAAAGTAGTAGATCAATGCTAAAGTAGGAAAAACAGTTATGACCCGTTAGGGTTTTTGGGGGACAAGTGGTTATTAAGGTTTTTATCCCTAATTCTAGATATAAATATGTAAAGGGTTGGAGAAGATGAGGTTGGTTGCTAGGAAGATATTAGGCTAGGGGTTTTTTATGAGAGAAAGAGATTAGGTTGTTGATGAGTGATGAAGCTGAGAAGTTGTAGAGATAGGCTTGCACTACAAAACGACTAAGGAGGTTTTGGGATTACAATATGTTGTATCTTTTGTAAGCACAGTGCGAAGGCATGAGGTGATTATTGCACGGATATTAATATAAGAATCCAACCGTTGTGGGTGTAGCCCAAGGATTGGGTGAACCATGTTAAAATCATGTGTCTAATGTGTTTGATGATGTGATTATTCATGGATGTTATGTTTATGCATGATTAATATAGATCTATTTAACATATAATTGATGCACAATAATAATGAATGATTTAGTGGTTTGGTTATGTTGTGATCTATGTTATACTTTTTCTACACACTAGGATTTAGGGTACTGAATGAATATTGGATGGGTGAATGTTGCACAAGGTCATGGTAAAAGTAATGAACTGTTAACTAATGGAACCACGCACATGGTTAGTTGACTGATAAATGGATGTTAAATAAGGATAATGCACACAGTGTGAATAAGTATTAATATTTATGTTGATAGCCTCACATCCCCTCATCCCTGTAGAAACTTTGTTCCTGCAGCCCCAGTGGATGTCTCGAGTGAGAATTCACTTGCATGTAGGTGATGCCAAAAGGGTTGATGTCTAAGGGTTTTTTTGGTTGAATAACTTGAATCTAGGGTCTTATAACTGCACGCCAACAATTCCTATGCATTGAAGGATCTAGTAGTGGGGGACATGTCCATTCCATTAATTGTTGGTTTAAAACAGTTGGAGGTTTGAAATGATGATGTTGTAGTCATCTGTGGAGATCTAGACTTTACTATTTCGCAATGGAACAAGTTGGACACTATCTAGATAAAATGATTGATTTCCAACCCTCCCTTGTGTAAGAAATTTAACTTTTCTTCCCACTTTCGTGTCTTAGACTCTAAATTTTCTACCAAATCTGATTCCAGACAACATTGCATATATTTTAATCACTCATTACATAAAATTCTTGGGATTCCAAATTCTAGTCATTCATTTATTGTAGGAGGTGAAGGATCCTTCTTTGTTGGCCCGTCTAATGATTCTGGCCCTTACTTTATTCAAACATTTTTTCCTCCTCATCTGACTAATCTTGGTTATCCCATTACTTTCCTTGGGGGGGTCACTACCATCTAAGAAATAGGTATAACTCTCAAGATATAGGAGTGTATGGGGGATTTGGATATGACCAAATCAAGGAGTCAAAAACTTTAAAAGTAGGATGCAATTCGACACTCAAATAGGTTCAAGAGAAAGTGGTTAGGGAGGTTCACTAAGGTAAACAGAGACTCATTTCATGGGTTCTTATAGAAATACCTACACATAAGGTTTTTCCTCCATGAAGATATTATTTTTTAATATGTGAGGCCTGTGGGGGTAGTCTAAAAAAATCTCCCTTAAATGGTTGGTGGAGTTGCACAATCCTGATGTAATTATGATTCAATAAACTATGAGGAAAGTGGATCCTTTGGTATTTTATTTGAAGAATATGTTTGGTGGCTGGGATTTCTTTGGTTTGGATTCAAATGGTTTCTCTGGTGGAATAATTATAGGGTTTAATAAAATTATTACATTAGTCAACTATTTTGTTGTATGCTCAGGACTTCGTACAATTTCACACAACAAGAGTTTGGGCCACTCACTAACCTTTCTCTATGTGTATGGACCTTATGAGGGTAGGAAACGGTTACGTGAAAATTCGTTTTCATTAAATTGTTTGCAAGTTGGATATTCTCATTATTGGGGGGATCTTAATCTAACTTCGAATAGGGATGAAATTTGGGGTGCCAATGCTCAGGAAGATAGACTAGCTCATTACTTTGTTGACAAATTTGAATTGGTCAGTCGGGTATACATAGATCATATCTATCTTCAACTAACATGAAGTAATAGTATATCTAGTCTAGGATGGGTAGCTAAAAGTCTAGATCGGTTTATTTCACACAATTCCCTTCTAAGAGGGTGGAAAGATATAGAACTTGGGTTAGTAAGATCAAATGTTCAGATCACTTTCCTATTGTACTTGAACTAGGTAAGGATGGAGAAAAACCTGGAGCACCTTTTAAATACAATCCTTCTTGGCATAAAGAGTAGGATTTCCATATGTTTGTCAAGGATAATTGGAAGCATTATGAGGAGGGCCAGAGACAAGTTTCTAGTGTTTATTTTTCTTCTACATTTAGGATGGTCAATGAAAAAGTAGCTCGATGGGTAGGTGAGAAACATAAAAAGATGGATTTATTTCTTAAGGATGTGGAGAAAGAATTGGAAATAGTTTAATATGAATAGTTCACTGGAAACTTTAGATAGAATCTCTCGGAAAGGACTACTTCATTAGAACAAAAAAAGAACAAGTTTCTATTAGATGAAGAAAAAAAGTGGAGAATTAAGAGTTGAGCCTTGTCAATTGAGGTTGGTGACTAGAATACCAAGTACTTTCAAAAAATTTCTAGGCATGTGAGGAACAACACTATTTGGGAATTAACAAATAAGGATGGCATCAAGGTCTGGTAATTCCATGATTTGGAAAATTTGGGGGTTCATCACTTCAAGGAGATATTTAAACAACCTAGTAAAATGAACTTAGGGGAGATACTAAAAGTTATTTCATATTTTCCCAGATTTGTTAATGAAGAAGAGAATAATAGCTTCTATAGATGAGTGACTAAGGAGGAAGTTATGTCTATACTTAGTTCTTTTCAAAAGGACAAGAGAGATGGCTCAGATGGGTGGACTACAATGTTTTTATAGAATTTTTTTATGTTCTTGGAGATGATTTACTAAGAGTTTTCAAGGAGATTAGGGAGATTGGGAGGATGTCAGGGAGTTATAATTCCACCTTCTTAGTCTTGACTCCAAAGGTGTATTTCCCTGATACATTTGATGATTTCAAACCTATTTCCCTATGTAATATCCTTTATAAAATAATATATAAGGTGATAGTTGTTAGAATCAAAACCTTGCTGTCTAATGTAATTTCCTATGAAAAAATTGGGTTTCTAAAGGGAAGTCTTATACATGAGGTGATAGGAATTTATTAGGAAGGATTACACTCAATTAAAACTTCTCAGATTCATGCAACGGTTATCAAACTAGACTTGTCCAAAGCCTATGATATGGTCTCCTATCTATATTTAAGGCTTCTCCTCATTCATATTAGCTTTGATCTAGATTTAGTAAAATGGATAATGGGCTCTATGACATCCTCCTCCTTTGTTGTTTTAATTAATGGTTCCCACTCTAAGTTCTTTAAACCTTCCAAGGGGCTCGGGTAGGGTTGTCCTTTGTCCCCAAACCTTTTCCTATTGGTTGCAAAAGGTCTAAGTAGAGTTATTTGTGAAGCTAGAAGACAAATGAAACTGATAGGAACTAAAATTAGGAGGAGGGAACAACTAAGAGGAGGGAACAACTAACTCATATACTATTTGTAGATGATGTTTTTCTATTTTTTTGTATGATCTAAAGAGGAATGTTGAAACTACAAACAGATTCTATAACTCTATTATCTGGCCATAGGGATGGAAACTAATATTACAAAATTTGCCTTGTATTTTCTTTAAGTGTAGGAACAAGTACATGATAGTTTGGAGCATAATTTTCCATTTCTCTCTCATGATTTAAATGATGGAATTAAGTACTTAGGTTATTCTCTTAAACCTAATAATTATGAAAAGCTTGATTGTATGTGGCTACTATTCAGGATTAAAATGATAGTGAATTTTTGGTGTAATCATTGGATTTTCAAGGGGAGGCATATTAGTTTTCATCAAGTCAATTCTAGAGGCCATTCTAGTCTATTGGCATCTTATGACTCATATTCCAAAAGGTATTTTGGACACAATTAGGAAGGTATATTTTAACTATCTATGGAAGGGAAACTGTTGGGCGCAGACCTATTTTGAGAAGGAAGTCTATTTTGGGTGTAGGCCTATTTTTGGAGAAAAGATCTGTTTTGGAAAAGACCTATTTTTGGACAGGAAGACCTAATTTTGGAGCACGCGCAATAGGTGGAAATAGAGAAGCATGTAGAAAAATAAGGAAAAGAAGCATGCAGAAGGAAAAGCAACGTGGTGCGCAAGAAAACAATCTTAGCCATGATAGGGTTAGGGTTTTTGACAAGATTGTAATGTCTACAAGCCGATAAAATAGTATAAATACGGACTTAGGAGGTCTAGGAACGGGGGGATAAGATAATAAGAGACATATCATAACAGAGAGTTGATTATTATGAATTTGTGGGTTATTGATGATAATAAATCTTGTAGAAGAGTCGAGTAAGGTAGTCTTTGAAGGTTAGGTCACAGGTTGAGGAGCCCGATGTGATCTAATCGGCCTCATAGAGGGATCTTACCCTCAATATTGATTGTATTACTGAAGATGTAATGAGTGCAGTGCATTATTTTGCAGCATAATAAATAAAAGAGCAGAGAAGCCAGATCTTTGTGGACGTAGCCCCAAGAGGGGGTGAACCATGGTATTTTTCTATGATTTCCCACATTTGTTGTAGGAGTGGTTATTGAGGTTAAAGGAAAACCACCCTACAAATCGAATCAGACAGTTGGAGTGGAATCCTATGGAGATCGTGCAGTTATAACAAGTTAACAACAAATTTACATGCGCATTAGATTTATGGTTAGATAGTATTGTTGCAAGGTTTATCACCGAATTTGTAGTAGATACCACGAAGTCCTACACCGAAGCAGAGAAGGAATTTCTAAAGGAACCCGGAGGTAGGTACATCATATCATTGTATACTTCAATCAATATTATATTGTATGAAAATAGTGTGATTACCATGTAATCATGCAACTAAATTCCCATGCGTTCATGGGGGAAGGGGAGAAGAACTAATAGGGGGTTGAGATATGGAAGAGGAGATGGATAAGGAAAATAAGAAGGAGGCCAAGGAACCAATCATGATGGAATAAGACTAGATAAAGTAGATAATGGAAAAAGATGGAAATACGTGTGGAATACCCTACTAATATAAAATGAATAACAAGAAGAGAGCCATAGATGAAAGAGAGGGATTGGCAAGCAATGAATAAGAGGTAGAGGATCTTCAAGTTGTGGAGAAGATTGAGGAAATTTTGCATGCAACGTATGAAATGAAAACAATAGGTCCAGGTTCAGGAATAGAAGGCATAACTCCAATCCATAACACTATCAATGTGGAACCTACAACCCCATGTGATACTAATACACCATAAAGAACACTAGCGTTTAGACAACCGAATTTTAGTGGAAGAAAAGAAACATGATAGGGATCCAATCAAGGAATATCAACTGGGGGAGAAACTTCAAGAAGTAACAGTAAATTATCTACACCACGCGAAGGCAGTAGTTCAACACAATTCAAAATCGTAGGACATGATCCCACGATCAGATTACCAGAATTTCGGGGAGAGGCATCAGAGGACCCTGAAAACCACTTATTCATTTGTGAGAAGATATGGGAAGAAAAGCAGATCACATATGAGGATACAAATCTCACGCATTTATCTATCACACTAAGATACCATGCACTGGACTGGTACATGAGCTTAGAGGTAAACATTACACAGGGAGTACCAAAGACTATCACAGACGTGAAAAAAATATTGGTAAAAGAATTTCAGAAGCCCAACTCAGAAGACTAGTACATGAATGAAATGATTGAAATTAGGTAGAAACCAGGTGAGTCTATTTGGGATATTGATCAGAGGTTCAAACATCTGAAAGGTAATTTCAAATATGCAATTACTGACATGAAACATAGGCACTTATTTGTGAACTCATTGTTACCACACTTGAAATACCCATTAAGACAACAGAAGTTCCAAACTCAGGCAAAGGCTCTGCAGGAAGCCTTAAAACAGGAAGAGAACCAGATCAACAGACAGATCCAACAATAGAGGATATTAAGGAGGATTTGAAGAATCTAACATTTCAACTTAACCAGAATAAGGACAAAGAGAAAAAAGAAGTTGTTTGGTGTACGCTATGCAGGACAGAAGGACACCATAAGAATGAATGTCCAACTTTTGCGAAGTATATGGAAACAAGAGCACCAAACCCCTTTCCAATAGGAGGACCATGGTGCGATATTTTTAAAACACATGGGCATGATCCATATCATTTTCCAATGATGAAAAAATACAAGACAGTACCAAAACGTTCATACTGCAATTTTTGCAAATCAGTGGGTCATGATGATAAGGATTGTAGAACGATGGAGATGATGAGTGAGATAACTTCAGATACTTATAGAGTGAAATCATAAATGATGACACGACAAGTTGCACCTCAGTTTAGCCAGGAACTACCACCATACAACAATGCACAACAACAATACAACAATGTGCAACCATAGTACAATAATGCGCAGCCACAGTATAACCCCACATAGTATAACCAAGTACCCCAATACAATGCACCATGAGGAGATCGAGGTGGATACAAAGGTGGAGGACGAGGTAGAGGAGGATTTGGATGAGGCAGAGGGCCAGTAGTGTGCCACAACTTCCAACAACCAGGACATTATGTAAGGGATTATCCACTTCCACAAGCGATATGTATGTATTGTCGTGCAAAATACCATGATACAGAAGACTGCCCAACACTCTTGGGAAAGATCCAGGAAAAAAGGAACCAAAAAAACCATAATGTCCAATGGATTTTTGCAGAAGCTAGGGATGATTGGAGAAACATCAATATAGTCACTCGAGGAGGATCCAATACATGAATTGATGCAACAAAACAAGATCAAGTGAAACACAATGGGATAAGAAGAATATTGAGCCATAGAAGTAGTTGCAGAAAGAAAAGGAAACATTTAAGGAGGCCAGACATGAGTTTCTCAAGTAGAATTTTGTGTCTACATTAGTCTTGCAACAAACTCATAACCCACCAATGTACGAGATTCAATTCTCAATGGACCATACCAATAAAGAACAACCTTTAGAGCAAGTAAGTACCATAAAGACTTTTTTGAAACCCTGTGTTAAGTTATTGAATGATCCATCATATGTTAAGGTCCTACCAAATCTACTAGAAAGATGAAACACAGAGGTAGAAGGGAAGTTAGAGAAGAAAATAGTCAATCATATCCATACAAGAAGAAGGACAAGAAAAGAATTTAGACTGAATGCCAACAATGGGGATTTCAACATGGGAGATGTTATACTGGATTTAGGCTCTGAAGTAAATGTATTACCTAAGAAGACATGGCAGTGTATGAGATAACCCACACTAGGCTATTCACCTGTCTAGTTGAAACTAGCAAACCAACATAGAGTGTTACCAATTGGAAGGCTTAAAGCTGTGACAGTAGATTTGGATGGAGTGCGCACTATGGCATATTTTGAAGTAATAGAGATAGTATATGGAACAATACCTTACCCAAAATTACTTGGATTGGATTGGTCATTTGATAACTAGGCTATAATCAACCTGAAGAAAAGAAAAATGACTTTTGAAACAGGCGAATATAGAGTCATTGCACCATTGAATCCTTCAGAAGGAGACAAATTTGTAGAGGCCACTTTTTTGGATCTAGAGGAAATAAACAAGTTGTACTGAACCACCAAACAAGAAGACGATTATGTTAACCCAACTGCAGATGGGGTACTCAACTGGAGAAGCATTACATCATGTGCTTCTGACTCAGACACGGGTCTGGACAATTGGAAACAACTATTACATGAATTTTCCACAAGGAGGTGTGCAAGAATAGATCGCACAGTAAGATGGGTTGGTACAAAGATAAGAGAACCACCCAGTTTTCATGGGATAAATGACTTAGAGGAATTCTTGAAAAAATATGAAGAGGAAGTGTTAGAAGATCAGAGGATCTTAGCCCTAGATATTTCACTCAAGGAAACACCTGTAATATGGTGGGGTGCACATAAAGAAACAATTCAAAATTGGTATCAGCGTAAACGACTACTGCACATTAGATTTGGCACAAAACAACGGAGAAATAGAGTCCAGAAGTATGATGTGAAAGGAAAACTAGTTGAACACTTGGAGAAGTGCAGAACACAATGGAGGATGATACCACTAGAGGAATGGCCTCATCACTTTATCCATACATTGGAAGGGATCCCAAGGAATTGGTACATAGACCAGGAAATGCACAGAGGCACTACATAATGGACATGATTGCAACATAAATTTTTAGTAACCTTCTCATTAGAACATGAGAAACCCAACATGGATTCAACATTGAAGCTAATACGGGGAGTGATATTTTTTGATGAACCAGAGGTTGAAATAATGACAGAATATAAACAACAGAACAAACAAATAGTTAAAGACTTACTCTAATGCTAACATGTCGAAGAGGAAGCACCAGATGAAGACGACCTGCACAACATTCATATTACAAATATTGAAGGAGAGAGAGAGGTGGAAGGTCCATGTCTGGAGTCAAAAGTATTTGCTGCACCAATCAAAGTTAAGAAAGTCAACATTGGGATGAAGTACAATCCTAAAATGGAAAGTATTGGAGACTATTGGGATGAGCAAACAATAGAAATAATAACAGAGTTACTGCGCGAACACAATGACATGTTTCCAACAACCTTTATAGAGATGAAATTCATAGCAAGGGAGCTAGTTGAGATGAAGATACCCCTCAAACCTGAGGCTAGACCCATCAAGAAAATACCTTACAAACAGAATCCAATGTATAAGAAGAAAGTGAAAGAAAAAATTGACCAAATGTTGGAAGCTGGCATTATAAAACCAGTAGAGGAATCTGAATGGATCAGTCCCATGGTAGTCCAAGAAAAGAAGCAAGGGGGGATAAGTATTTGTGTATATATGAGGAAAATCAATGATGCTTTATTACATGACCCTTTCCCTACCCCTTTTACAGATGAAGTCTTAGAGAATGTGGGAGGCCAGGAAGCATATTCGTTCACAGATGGATTCTTAGGTTACCATCATATCAAAATAGCTCCAGAGGAAAGGTATAAGACTACTTTCACTACGGAATGGGGATCCTACCAATATATAGTCATGCCATTTGGGATGAATAATGCACCAACTATATTTTCAAGGGTATTCATAGCTTCTTTTAAGGAATTCATACATCAGTTTCTAGAAGTATATCTGGATGATTGGACTATATACATTTTGTTAAAGGACCATGTAAAAGTGTTAAGACTAATGTTGGAAAGATGCAGGCAATGTCAAATATCATTAAACATCAAGAAATGCATTTTTGGTACACCTTTTGGGATATTGTTGGGACATATAGTGTGTAAAAAAGGTTTACTAGTTCACCCTGCTAAGATTGCAGTCATTGTAAATTTACCACCACCAAATTCAGTGCATCAGTTAAGAGAAACAATGGGACATACATGATATTATAGGAAATTTATAAAGCGGTATGCATAGATCACGAAACCAATGGAAAAATAGTTAAAGGACACCAGATTTCAGTGGAATGAGGATTGTCAACAAGGATTGGACACTCTAAAGGAAAATATGGTGATAGCACCTATATTAGTATTTCCAGATTCCAAAAATGCATTTCATGTGCATGTAGATGCATCAACTATAACACTTGGAGAAATTATGTTGTATCCAGGAGAAGGGGACTTAGACCATCATATATCCTTTGCAAGAAGAAAGTTGTCAAAATCTTAGTAGAATTACAAAACCACAGAAAGAGATGGCCTAGCCATGGTATATGCACTTCGAAAATCCAGGCACTATTTATCGGGTAAACACTTTAAAATGTTCACAGACCATTCTACCTTCAAATATCTAGTCAACAAACCAGTGTTGGGGGGGATGATCTGTAGATGGCTATTATTATTACAAGAATTCAATTTTGAAGTGATAGTCAGACCAGGGAAGTTGAATGCAGGCCCTAATCACCTATCAAGGATAACCAATGGAGAAGAACCTACTAATTTGGAAGACAAATTCCTTGATGCACAGTTATTTTCAGTACAGGTAGATGATGAATATTTCGATGATATTATTGAATACTTAAGTACAGGGGTTGCACAACAGGACTTTAGCACTATGGAGCAGAAAAACTTGGTAGTCAGAGTTGCAGACTATCAACTCATTGTAGGTCATTTATACAAGATGGGCACATATAGCATTTTGAGAAGGTGTGTATTGGAACATGAACATACCAGAATTTTGGCAGAAGCTCATGAAGGTATAGCTGGAGGAAACTATGCATGAAAATCCACCGCGCACAAGGTATTGCGCGCAGGATTATGGTGGCCAACAGTCCATAAAGATGCCAAGGAATATTTCTAGAACAGTGATGTCTTTCAAAGGGTTGGCAAACCCAACAGAAGGGATGAGATGCCCCTAAGACCACAAGTAACTATGCAGGTATTTGAAAAATGGGAAATAGGCTTTATTGGACCTATTAATCCACCAACAAAAAGGTGAAGAGATAGATATATCATTACTGTGACTGGATACTTAACGATATGGGAAGAAGCAGCACCAGTCAAAGACTGTAGCACAGAGACAACAACACACTTCTTGTTTGAGCAAGTGATAACCAGATTGGGATGTCCCAGGGTATTGATGAGTGACCAAGGAACTCATTTTATTAATAATACCATCAGGGCTATGACTGAGGATTTTGAAGTCTATCACCAAAAGAGTACACCATATCATCCTCAAAAAAATGGAACAATAGAATATTTCAATAAGATTTTGGAAAATGCATTGACTAAGATCTACAATGTTAACATGGATGAATGGGACTTGAAAATACCAACATTATTATGGGCATACAGGACCACATGAAAGAAGTCGTGGGATAGACACCATTCATACTAGTGTATGGACAGGAAGTAGTGGTGCCATTAGAATTTCCGGTACCCAGTCTGTGCGTAGAAACAATTACCAACATGATAGCAAGAGGTGCAGTACAAGAGAGGCCAATATAACTAATGGAAATGGAAGAGGACAAGATTCTGGCATGATTTCACCAGTAAGTACATAAATCAAGGGACAAATCCTAATATGGCAGACATATTAAAAGGAAAAGATTTAAGGAGCGAGACCTAGTTCTTCTTTATGATAGCAAATTTTTGCAACACCCTGGTAAGTTTAGAATGCATTGGATAGGTCCATATAAAGTAAAGACTATCACAGATGGGGGATTTGTGCAGTTAAAGGACTTGGGAGGAATAGAACTGAAAGGAATGATCAATGATAGTCGACTGAAATTGTACAGGGACAATTGACCTACTAACTCTTAAAAGTTACAACGCAGTAAGAAAGTCATGTATATAGTGTACTATAGTAGATATTAGGAAATACAACTAATAAAAAGAAATAAAAAGTGGAAAAAGAATAAAAAGAAACACAAAAATAGAAAAAGAAGAAAAACACAAAAAGAGGCAGAAGTTGAATGAACAACAGGAAAGTGAGAAAAAATTTGTGTGCAACACTTACTACGACAACATCGAAAAGACAATGCACAGGAAAAAAGTTACTCGGCGCAAATGCACAGAGAAAGTGAAAAACAATTATGACTGGGTCTATAAAGTGTGAAAAGCACGCATTATTTCAAAACTTAGTGTTTTTTTAGCACAAAGAAATATACAAGTGTGTGGCCTAGCTAGAATTGTGTGAAGAAGTGAGCGAGTGTGCAAATTAGATAAAATATGACACCACCAAAGTTTGGCTCTCCAGGCCAGTACGTATGGGTTACTCGACATGGCTAAAGGTGCAAGGAAAGGATGAGGGAGCCCGAGAATGTGGTCGAAATTGAAGATGTCACTACTTCAGACATAGAGTCAATCAACCTGACACAGGTTGAAGAGGAAACATAGACAGCGCCGCAAGGGGAAGTAGGGTAGAGTTTCGGGACCCAAAATGGAATTCTCAACCCTAATTCTGAAACACCCGCTAAACATGATGAAACAACAGGTCAACAATAGAGCCGCGATGAAGAAGAGGTGTTGGTCGAGGACATCACCAACCAGGAAGACTCTGAGAGGGAAGAAGATGACACATAAACAATAGAGGCAAGCCCATTTGCTGTCGGGAAGAGAATAAAGGTGCAAGATGCCATGGATATTACACTTCCATACCTCCCAGACATAGTGGTCACTATGGACGACATGCTCGAAAAAGTACTGAAACTTAGGTACTCAAACCATGATGTACGCGATGCGACCAAATTCCTAGATTTGGCTGAATAAACCTACTTAGAAAACACAGGAAACACAGGGGAAATTGGACACCTAGGCAAACCTATAATGGAGCCTACGTAGTGGATAACGGGGCTGTACAACTCAGGAATAATGAACCTCCTGGATATACTGCAGTTCGGGCATGGTAAAAATGTTGGGCTCTATGTCAAACAATTACTATCCGGGGTACATGGCGGCATCCTTTGGATGGATAGGCCGATACAAATGGATCTAGAACTGATCACCAAGATTACAGGATAACCTATAGTTAGTGCACAACCAGAGGAGTACTTGGACAATAAGGTGCGTGAGAAGGAAATATTCAAGATGGTAAAAGCACAATTTGGCACTAGCAGGGGAAATAAGGGCATTGTGCTCAAAGACATTAATGAAAATGTGACAAGGTTTTCCAACAAGCTTATGGCTTGCAAGATGCTAAGGAAATGCAAGAAAGAAGATGCTCCAGCAGGAGTCATCACAGTAGCTGCACAGTGCGCGAAAGGAGTTATGTTCAGTTCAACACCGTACCTCCTGAACCAATTTTGTATTGATTGCAGATATGTGAAGGATAATGGAACTGAGTCCCATTATTCTTGGCTCATCATTATTATAGCCTTGGAAGGGTGGCATGAGAAAAAAAATTCAGCCTTCTTCGATAGGAAAGGGAAGTGCTATGTGACCAAATATGAGTCCCTTTGGCAAGCCAAGAACAATAAAATCAGCAGGAAAATAACATCGTATTTGCAATGTTTCTTGAAGAAATACAATAGTGCACAGCTAATGTGTGGCACATTCCTATGGAGGCAGTCCAGGAAACTGAAGGGATAGCCAGGTTTAAGGAATCCATGCATCACATGTGGATCCAGGCTGCAAGTGATCCAAAGAAGGAATGGTTGGAGATGCAATATTGTGTCACAAAGGAAGAAATTGACTGGATAATCAGAGACTAGCCAGTGCAGTGGAAGATGCCAGTACAAAAACAAGAAACAAAGCCAGTTGCGACACAATCCACCAAGCCCAAGGAAAAGGTCGAAGCAGGTCCCTCAGAAAAAAAAAAAAAGCCCAGTTGATAACACTAGAAAGGATGCACCGCAGAATCATTTGTTGGGAAGCAACACAGTGCCCAAAAGACCGAGGACAACAACAATGCCCAAGATAGACAACCAATAGGATTCCAGAAAGGGGGACACATCATAGGATGGTGAAGAAAGGGTACATGTTACAATGAGTGGGGCACATCCCTCACAGACGGAAAAGGAAGATAACGCAGGCAGAAGAGATGCACAAAAATAGGAAGTATACCATGGAAGATCCAATCATCACCTTGACGAAACATGATGTTGAATTCATCGCAGACAAGATCCAAGACAGGAGGAAAAAGGTGGTTTGTGTTGCATAGGTACAAAGAGAAGATATCATGGAAAAAATCATAGAAGTACATGAAACTCTACAACAACTACAAATTCAAGCAGTACCACATGCCACATCTCAGCGACATGAAAAGACACAATAACCCCCTGCGTAGAAAGAAGGAGAGGAGACAATTCAGTTGGTAGTACAAGACAAGGACACATTCATAGTCACTCGCCAAATGATCATAATGGATCAAGAGACAGTGTAGAAACCCATGGGGTAAATTGGTCAATTTGAAGTAGTCATGGCACAGATACCCACCAAGGCATTATACGAACTCTAGGCCAGTATAATGCAAGAAGTACAATCTAGAGCCCGCGCGGATGCGAATAACTTGGAGGTCGGTAGGGGAGTCGCCGAAATGTTACAAATCACTTGAAACCAACTGACCTCAGAGAAGGAGGAGGAGAAAGAACTTGTTGATAATCTAGAACATGGGCTAATAGTGGCATACGACAACATCCTAGACAACACACAAGAACAAAAGAGGAGCGCAAAAGAAAAGATAAAAATGATTTCACAGACGATTGAGGGATATAGGAAGGAAATTGAGGAGCTAAAAGGAAATCTTATTCTAATGACTCCTCTTGAGGTTCGAAAACAGAGAGAACAACAATCTGTACTACAGATAGGGGAGATGGAAAAAGAAGCAAGGAAAGTCCCAGAGCTATTCGACATAATTATGCATATTTGGACCGTTTTGGAAGAGTCTGAAAATGTCCAACAATGGGACCAACAAGAGGAGAAAATCTACGTTGTCATACATGAGTTAAAGCAATGGCATAAAACAATGAGTATTATGGAGTGCTTGAAGGGTAACCAAGAAATGAAGACTCTGCAGAAAGACTTAAAGACATCACAGACGAATAAGCGGGAACGACAAGCCCAATTAGAACCCCTCCAAGAACATGTAGCACAGATGATTGCGCAGCTGGAGGAAGAGAGGAAGAGCATGGCACAGACACATTTAGAAAGTGAAACATTACTACAGGAAGATATAGAAACATAAACAATCGAGGTGCTCACAGACAAAGTTGCGCAGATGAGGGAAAAAGGAAAGGAACTAGCTGAAAAGTTCTGCAGTTTGGAAAATGATGTATAGGGAGCATGCACCACCTGAGTGGCTCGGGATGAGCCACATGTCAATGTTGGGGGCATGTTGGGTGTAGGCCTATTTTGAGAAGGAAGTCTATTTTGGGCACAAACCTATTTTTGGAGAAAAGATATGTTTTGAAAAAGACCTATTTTTGGAAAGGAAGACCTCATTTTGGAGCACGCACAACAGGTGGCAATAAAGAAGCATGCAAAAAAATAAGGAAAAGAAACATGCATAAGGAAAAACAACATGGTGCATAGGCATACAAGCTTAACCATGATAGGGTTAGGGTTTTTGACAATATTGTAATGATTATAAGTCGATAAAATAATATAAATAAGGACCTAGGAGGTCTAGGAACAGGGGGATAAGATCATAAGAGAGAAATCATAACATAGAGAGTTGATTATTATGAATTTGCGGTTTGTTGATGATAATAAGTCTTGTAGAAGAGTCGAGTAAGGTAGTATTTGAGGTTTAGGTCACAGGCTGAGGATCTTAGTGTGATCTAGTCAGCCTCACAAAGGGTTCTTACCTTCAATCTTCATTGTATTACTGAAGATGTAATGCATGCAACATAATATTTTGCAGCAATATAAATAAAAGAGAAGAGAAGTTAGATCTTTGTGGACGTAGCCCGAGGAGGGGGTGAACCATAGTAAACCTTGTGTGTTGTGTGATTGTTAATGAATGATTTACTTTTTGTTGATTATTAGCTTATGAATGAATGGTTAAAGTAGCTATATCATCATCCATGCATAGGTTTAAAGATGAATAAATCATAGAAGTAATTGAATGGATAACAAGGATAAGGCACAAGGAAGAAAGAACACAATCACAGATTCCCGCTCATTCCTAGACTGCAAACACCTGAGTATTGAAGTCACCCATAAAAGTTATCTCGGGTGAGACTGTGTTGTGCATTTTGTGCACAGTGTTTCCTTCTGGTTTACCAGGAGGGCCAATAGTTTTTTAGGGTTTTGTTGTAAACCTGTTGAGATCTGAACCTAGGTTAGCCCAAGAAGAAGCAAAGAAACCAACAGAAACTATGATTATAAGGAAATCCCATTTGAAAAACTGGAAGGTAATTGCTTCACTTAAGGATCAAGGTGGTTGAGGCATCAAGAAAATCTTCCTTTTTGGTAAATCCCTTGCAACTAAGTCACTTTGGAATGTTTTGACTAGATATAGTCTATGGAGAAGGATTTTAATTGAAAAAATTATTTCCCCTAGCACTGTCATAGACTAGATTAGGAGGAGAATAAAGAGTATTCATTCAATGGAAATCTTTGACATTATATTTTCCAGTCATAGGTTGGTTACTTGCTTGGAAAGATGGCACAAGGGTTCAAGTTAGAATAGGTATTGATGCGATTATAGGATGTGGCGAAGGAATTTTATTCCCAGAAGATTTAATCCTCTAGTTACAGGAACGAGGAAGATGCATGTTAAACAAATTTGATAATCCTTTGCTTACCTCAATTTGGAGCTATGGCTAGCTACAAGCTTAGGCTTTGGGATTAGAAGGTAATTGGGCTTAGTGTTGGTATGGATTTTTAAATGAGCTTAGGAAGGCACATGTAAGACTTAGGGATGAAGATGATGAAATTGATTGGGCTAATAAAAAAATTGGAGGTTTCTATACTTCCAAACTTGTATACATAGCTTTACAAACACCTAAGGTTCATGAAATCTATTTGTGGTGGAAGAATTTATGGAAGGTTAAAGTCCCTCCAAAGTGCACTCTATTCCTTTGGCTTGTTCTCAACAAGAAGGTTTTAACTTGGGATACACTTCAAATGGGAAACAAAGTAGGTCCAACATTTGTGTCCTCTGTAGAAGTAATGAATAAACTTCCTTATATTTATTTTTAGAATTCCCTTACTCAAGACAATTATGGAAAGATGTTGAACATCAAACCTCACTTCATCATTTGTGGTCTACGCTCACACTGTAAGATTACTTTCAAGAGTAATTTATTATAAGATAAATGAAGGAATATAAAACACTTCCATACTTGATTACATGGGGAATCTACTTGGTGAGGAATCCTAGGACTTTTGAGAATGTCCAAGTTCCCACTTTCAAAGTTTCATTACAATTTTTTTCACGGTTTTCTTCTTATAAGCCTAGTATAAATCGAAAACCTAGTGGTGTGATTGGAGAGGTGATTATGAACAAGGATTATGCATGGAGCTTATTAGATGGAGCTTTCTAGGGTCTAGAACACTTATGCAGTGTGGGTTTTGTGTTATTTATTGCAGAGGATCACTATTTCACTAGTAAAGCAAATCTAGATATTGAGACCAATAATCAAGATGAAGTTAGATAATTATTCTTCCTATTGAAGCGTGCTTTAGAGAAAAATATTATGCAACTACAAGTATTTGGAGACTCTTTTATGACTATCAAATGGATGAACAATGAAATATAGGTCCATAGTACTGGTCTTTCACAATTGACATTACATTTGAAGGTCGTCTTTGGTCTTTTTCATATGATTAGGTTTACTTATATATAGAGAACTGAATAGTTTTGTCGATTCACTATCTAAGGATGCTTTGCACTTCGTTGAAGGTTTGCTTGTCTTAGGTGAATTTACTAAGGGACATTTTGTTTCCTCAATCTATTGTAACCTTTTAGACTTTTGATCTCATTTGAATATTGATCTCTAATATGTCAACTGATGATGACATATTTTGATTAGAACTTAATTGGATATTTAAGGTTTTGGGACAAATTATGAAAAAAAATACTGGTAATGGGCTTCTAGGCCACATAAAACTAGTCACACATTGTATGTCCATCAACACCTAAGGATTGTATTTCCAGTTTGTCTTGAATAGAAAGTACATTTTTTTTTACTTGGAATATATTATGTTTGTGTATTTTATATAAATTTGATATTGAAATATTTTATTTATGGTCTACATTGAAATATTTTTTCGTTATTAATATTCTTTTTAAATGCCACGCGCCAACTCCATGTTGAGAATAGAAAAAATTACACATCTTGCTCATCATGGGTTGTAAAAAAAGTTTATAAATGCAATGAGAATGATAGATGTTTTGTTTTAACCCAAAAAAAAAATAAAATAAAAAAATATATATATATATATAACATATTTATGGTTTATTAATAGTGATTATAAAATAATTAGAATTATGCTTTATAATATGATTTGAGATTGAATGTTTTAGGGTTTATTGAGCGATTAAAAACCATCGCTAATTTAGTAGCCAATATTTGGGAGGCATTTTTATATGAATATGTCCATGATTATTTGCAAATAGGAGAGATCATGCCAATAAAGATGAGGACAAATCGTCCTAATTTTTGAGTTTCAAAAAAACTTTGGCATCTCTCTGTAAAAGGATATAGATCTCATAAACACAAAATGAAAACTACACCACAAAATGAGCTTGAGTTAAAGAGGTAAAGGAAATTTTGTTGTAAAAGGATATAGATCTCATAAACACAAAATGAAAACTACACCACAAAATGAGCTTGAGTTAAAGAGGTAAAGGAAATTTTGTTTCATAGGTTAACSAGTGTACAAAAGATAAACAAAATACCACCAAATGAGCTAAAGAGGTAAAGGGAATTTTGTTTTGTAGGTTAACGAGTGGATAAAAGATCAACAAAATACCACCAAATGAGCTAAAGAGATAATGAAAATTTTGTTTTGTAAGTTAATAAGTGGATAAAAGATCAACAAAATACCACCAAATGAACTTAAAAAGTAAAGGAAATTTTGTTTTATAGGTTAACAAGTGGACAAAAGATCAACAAAATACCACCAAATGAGCTAAAAAGAATTTTGTAAATTAACAAGTGGACAACAGATCAACAAAATACCACCAAAGAAGAATAATTAAAACTAAGAGGTTCTATAGGAAACACACTAAATACCACCCAAGAAGAATAATTAAAACTAAGAGGGTCTATAGGAAACACACATTGATAGAAAACCTAGACAACAATAAGTAGTAATAGCAAATGAAGTTCCATGATAATTCACTTGCACCCTCTTATTTTGGGGTCATAAGGAGCAAATGCAACTACTATAAATGAAGTATTTGGGCATATATGTGAAGTAAATAGAGTTGTGCGGATTGAGATGGATAGGAAGGGGATATCAGTGGTAGTAGCTATGAAGGGGCATCCGGGGAGCGGCAAATCGACCATAGCCCGCTCGCTGGCCCAAGCCCTCAAATGGCCTCTCCTCGACAAAGATGACGTCCGCGACTCCACACTCCCAATCCAAAACCTCATTCCTTCATCTTCAGCAGGGGGGCTACTCAACGACCTTTCCTACGCGGTCATATGGAAAATGGCGGAGACACAGCTAGAGCTGGGCAGCAGCGTCGTCATTGACAGCCCTCTCTCGCGCCCTCATCTCTTCCACCAGATCGCCGCTCTGGCCGCGCGACACGGTGCCCTCCTCCTCGTCGTCGAATGCAGAGCTGTCGATTCCCAGGAGTGGAAGCGGAGGTTGGAGGATCGAGCCCGGGTGAGCCCGTCGTGGCACAAACCCTCCTCCTGGGAAGCTCTGCAGGAACTGGTGGAGGGCTACCAGGGCTGCTGCGAGTACGACACGGGGGCTACAATGAGACTCGTGGTCGACACCACCGCTAAAGTGGAGGGAGAGACCATCGCAGAGGAGGTTCTAAATTGGGTGAGGTGCGCCGATGATGAAGGGACCCCGACCTTATCTTTTGTACCTTCAAAATACTAGATTCCCGGAACTTTGATTTATTCTATATCAACTTTGTGGGTGGACCATCAAGCTGAAAGGCGTACATCTATTGGAAATGATAACATTTAATGATTTTTTAATCATAAATTCCAATCCAATCGTATGTTTATCAATTAAAGATGTTGGTATATTCTTAATCATCAATTGAAGAAAATGATAACATTTAATGATTTTTTAATCATAAATTCCAATCCAATCGTATGTTTATCAATTAAAGATGTTGGTATATTCTTAATCATCAATTGAAGATGCTGGTATATTTTTGGTTTTTCTTCAAAATCAATGAATGAGATCTCATGTTTATAATTTTTTAGCATTTTTTAATACATCACTTAACCAATTTACTTTTTAACATTTACTTAATATGATTAAGAAATCACTGTGTGACCATCTAATTGTCACATTCGTTCAAGTGATTAACAAACTTGAGCTTAGAAATTTACTTCACTACTAATTTTTCTATTTTATAATATTAAATTTACATTCGACCATATTGGCAAGCAGTTTCAGCAGCCATATTGGCAAGCAATTTCATATTCTGACGTGGACTAACATGTTCTACTAAGCTTATTCTTGCTGCCCTTTTGTTAAGCGAAATTATTTCTTTTAAAACTCTAAACAAATAACATATTTCATTTACAAACCCTAACTAATATTTATGATAAGATTTCTAAATTATTTATGGCTTTTTGATGTTAATCAACCACATAATTGTGGCTCTGATAGTTATATGGTCATAGTTACATCACAAATCATTTTCTTAATTTGTTTTTTTCGTTTTCTAAATGTATTTTTTTAGTTTTATTGTGTGGCTGGGAAGAAGATAATATTGAGATCAGAATGAAAACATAAAATTTATAGCCGCACAAAATTTTGTGGCTCTGATAGTTATATGGTCATAGTTACATCACAAATCATTTTCTTAATTTGTTTTTTCTTGCTTCTAAATGTATTTTTTATTTTATTGTGTGGGCTGGGAAGAAGATAATATTGGAGATCAGGAATGAAAACATAAAACTTATAGCCGCACAAAATTTCTTTACTTATCCCAAAGGATTTTATGTTTTACAATTATATATAATTCTAATGACATTATTTTATATTTTATAAATATTTTTATACCACATTTTAGTAAACTTAGTTTATAACAATATACACATCACATAACAATATATGAAAACTATTTTAATTTAAAATTTTAATCTTTTATTTCTTAGAATAGTAAAACTTACAAATGCATATATCATTTTATATTTTTATTAAAAATTCTCAAATAAATAATTTGAATAGAAGAATGTACAAATCTATTAATAATAGATACTCACACAATATATGAACTTTTTTTTTTAAAATTTTAATCTTTTATTTCTTAGAATAGTAAAACTTACAAATGCATATATAATTTTATATTTTATTAAAAAATTCTCAAAATAAATAATTTGAATAGAAGAATGTACAAATCTATTAATAATAGACATCACATAACAATACCATTGAAAACTTATTTTAATTTAAAATTTTAATCTTTTATTTCTTAGAATAGTAAAACTTACAAATGCATATATCATTTTATATTTTTATTAAAAAATTCTCAAATAAATAATTTGAATAGAAGAATGTACAAATCTATTAATAATAAAAAAAAATTTGAGAATCACAATTTTTTTTTTACTTAACTTTTCACAAGTTTTTTATTCCATAAATTATAAATAATGTGTTTTTAATTTTTTTTATTTTTTTTTATGTAATCTAAGTGATTCCTTACATTTCCAATTTTAATATTTGATTTTTCCTTTTACTTTATTTAAATAAATATTTTATACAAGAATTAAAATTTGATATTCAAATATTATGGACTTTCTATTTTCAATAAAAGTGATTCTTTGCATTTTCAATTTTAATATTTGATTTTTCTTTTTATTTTATTTAATATTTTGTAAAAGAATTAAAATTTGATATTCAAACATTATGTACTTGCACGAGAGTGATTCTATTTTATTTATGAATAGAAAGAATGTAAAATAAAATATCTTTATACTTGTAAGGTCGGTCTTGGAGTATGACATAAAGGTGCTTTTGCTTGGCTAAGATCTCATCTTCCTATGTAAGGAAACATGTTCCAAGACTTAGAGACATCTCGTACGAGTGAAAGTCTACCCCCTAAATAACGTGTTATTCCATATGACTTAGAGGCACATCCTTTTTTATTGTTCGAGTGAGGTCCTTCCCTTATGAATGGTTGGTCAAGTGGATTGGCTTGATCTCTTGTTCAATTTCCTTCATTTTCCCTCTTGGTTGAGTGTAGTTGCTCTCAATCCCTTGGGTTGTTCATTTATCGGTACCTCTCTATGCTTAAGAGAAAGGCTCTCTCCTTATATATCCTATTAGAGTGTCTATCGATTACTCGATTGCATTATTCTCCTTCCATATATATATGCACAGCTATGATCATTATCAATACCCACCTTACTCTAAATGGATAGGCAAGATCAATATTCATCTCTTTTCCCCACCCACGTGTTTGTCCTCTTACTATTGCATGCCCTTCCTATTCACACCTTGGATCCACCTTGTGTTCTCTTCCTCCCCCAAAGGTGGTCTAACTTCTTAGTTTTAATACTTCTTTCATACATAATAGCCAAATCCGAGAGAGTCAGTTTCCCACCAACATCCACACTTATAGTAGTTATATCCAACAAAGTAGCCACACATATGCCACTACAATATATTTCTCTAGGATCATCTTTACCATTGTTAACCAAATCTGAAAGAATTAGTTGCCCACCAACATCCACACTTATAGTAGTTATATCCAACAAAGTAGCCATACATATGCCACTACACTATATTGTTCTAGGATCATCTTTACCATTGTTATGCAATGCAGTGCAATTTTTAGAAAAAAAATCAAGTTTAGATGATGATAAACACGATGCAGTTGGGAGCATTATCATTTGCATCAATTTTGCTCATTTCATCTTTTCCTAGCATCTAATTTTTTTACGTGCACCCTTTCAAGCATTGACTTAGTGACAAAATGGGCATTGTGAAGAGTTATTCTACATCTCTTATGCATTGTCTTGTGTCGTACATGCTTAAAAAGATATTGTTTAGTGTCAACTTTGCATCGTTTTTACATCGAACACATGATTTGTTTTCATGTCTTATTAGTGTTGTTATGTGTCAATAATGTTCACATGTGCATCTATGTTGCCTTGTAATGGCATCGTAGGGCATCAAAATATGAAACTTTTTTGTCTTATTAGCATATCGTATTTCATAAATTTTTCATTTTTGTGTTTCATATTTGCATTGTTTTAATATTATTATTTTTTTCACTTAGGAAAAAATAGTTTCACTGTTATTCTATTGGGAATCAAGTGAATTTTTTGATTACATATAGATCAAAAAAGTTGATGATCTCTTGAAAACACAACAAAGGTCTTGATAGTTTAACATCAAAATTGTTTTAACATCAAAATCTATAACTTTTGCATCCTGTTTGCATCAAATTATATCAATTATGCCTTGTAGTAATGCCCAATTGTATCATTTTGCATAAAAAAAAAATGCAACTTATTCAATCAAACTAGGTCATGTTAACATCAAAATTGTTTCACTTTAACATAAAAATTGTGACACATTTATTATTAATTAATTTATTGTTTTTATTAATTTAATTATTATTAATTGTTTGATTATTTTTTTATTAATTAATATCAATAGTTTAATTATTATTATTAACTTAATTATTTTATTTTTTTTAATTCTTATTTTAATAATATTTAAACGTTGAATTGATGATTAATATGCATTTATTTTACATTATATTAATCATGAGAGAAAAAACATTTAGATATAAATGTAATGATGATATTTTAAATTAAATTGTAAAATAACCATGCAATTTTCCTTGCCTATAAACAAGTGGTTCATCCACCTTAGAGAAATGTCAAATTCGTATATGACATAGCAAGAACAAATATTTACACATTTAAGGAAATGGAATGAATTTGATATTAGAAGTCTATTGAATTGTTCTTAGTTCCATCTTCATCTTTTGAACCCTCCTCTTCCTCACTTTGTAAAAACATAATAAAAGAACACAAGATCAATAAAATACAAAATTTCTAACATTTAAAGATGTAATAAAAAACGTGTAGGTTAAAAGGTTGTCAATACCCCCTAATTCCTTTGAACCATTGTTTTCATTATCAATCTACAATAATATGATATATTCCAATTAATGAATCAAATATAAAAGGTAAAGGACTAAAAACATGGGTGTTCCAAGGAAAATTCCCCAATGAATTATGGTGAATCATTGATAGAGAAAACTGAAAAGAACTAACTTCTATTTAGAATCAGTTGGTTACAAATATAACTACCAAGAAAAAGAGAAAAGAAGAAGACATATGATTAAGTGAATAATCTTATTTATGTTCTTTGTATGTAATTCCAAATATTTCTCGAGATTCCCATTTGTTCTTCAAACCTACATACAATATGAACAACCACCATTTCTCAAACCCACATAGGCATATTAGTATAAATCATGATAAACATAAAAAAATGCTAACATGAATTTATAATAAATTGATTCTAACTAATTATTAGGAAATTAGTTCAACCTCAAACCATGAAATGAAAGAAACAAATGAAACACAATGTTATATGATTTGGGGGAGATAAAGAAGACATATCTTCATAAATTTAGTAATCATGAACATCAAATAAATATTATTCATGATAGTTGTTGTTGACACCTTCGCCTTGGTTCCTCTTGCCTGGGCCACTTATTTGCTTGTATTTTTCCTACATTCTCAAACTTTACTTGATCCAGATTGGATAATTATACTATTTGTCATCTATCTTGATGTTTTTCGAGTGGAAAAGCAGAAGCCCTAGCCCTCTGAAAAGGGCTCATTCAAGCAATCAGTCATAGCATTCAAAATTTGGTAATAATTGGGGACTCCCGGATAGTAATCAAAGCATTAATCCACCAAAGCAAACTCAATAATGCAAAACTCAATAACCTCCTAGAGAAAATCCAACTCCTCCTTGGGAATTTCCGATCTTATAAGCTTTACCATGTCTTACGAAACCTAAATGAGCAAGAAGAGGCCGAGGCCAATAAAGGAGTCCTCTTGAATGTTGGAACCATGCAACTTAATGGAACAATGTCCACAGTGGATCTACCATGACTCTAGGGAGAAATTCCATAAAAAAAAGTAAAGTCATGAGCTGGAAAGGCAAAGGCAACATGAAAGAAGGATTTGAGCAAATCCAAAGTGCAACAAGACAAAGGTGCTACAAGACAACGCAAGTGGACAAAAGGTACAACCCAGTGCATCATTCAGTCGTTGATTTTCTCTAGGGAGAAGACAGAGTAGCAGGTCGCCTATCCCCTTTAGATCACGTGAATCGTTTAGGGGATTCGACTTGGGAGGAGACTGAGCTTAAATCGGGGAGAGGAACTTAGCCCTCCATACCAACCTCACGCAGAGACAACCAAGAAGGAATTCGACCCAGCTACGAGAGGATCGAGTGCAGTAGCAGGTCGCAAGGAGAAGAGAAGAAGTCGTCGAAGATGGCTTCCAGCTCGGGAAGCAAGCCAAGCACAAAAGAAAGGTTGAATGCAATGGACGTCGCTTTGGAAAATTTAAATAAAATGTTGAACTACCAGTTGGACTTTCTTCAAAATCTGGACATAGACGCAGGAAGAAGATTGGAGACGTTGGAAGGGGACATTACCACCACAAAATTTGAGATCATTGAGGAGCTCGACAAACTCCATAAAGAACTCAAGGACCCTAAGAAAGAATTCGAGACCAGAATCACCCTACTGGAGGAAAAAATGGCTCAGCTAAACAATGAATGGAATCGAGATCCAAAGAAGTAAATCAACATTTCAAGTCACGAAAGGGAGTTCTGCAATTTCTCAATAAGGATGGCATTTTGTATAGAAGCCTCTGCTGTAAATAAATTTGTAAAAATTCCCACCCCTGGAAGGTTAGTATAGCCTCTAGGAATGTATTCGACTAGTACATCATGGCTCACCATAGTTGTAACAGAACCAGTGGCTTTACCACTGCCTTTCTTAATTAAAATCCATTAATTGTTCTTGTCTGCCTTTCTTAATTAAAATCCATTAATTGTTCTTGTCAAAACATGTTTGTGAGAAGCTATGAGGGGTTTTGCCTAAGACTTAACTAAAATAAAGATATGTTGGCACGGGTGTTGCTCTAACCCTTAATAAAATAAATCTATGAAAATTTGGTAGGTGTGTTGTCCAATCCTTCACTACAACACTCTATTTCATTCCACCTTTACTAGAATTTGATAAACACAAAATTCTTGATACTTTACCGGAATTGATAAACACAAAATTTTTGATAATTTAATATGCAAAGATCGATTGCTTTTGATCTCTACAATATCATGTTCGAAAACATGATGTTCAATAGGTTAACAATGTGAATGAAATATTTGAAAACTATTTCCATTTCATAAGACCATATGGATTGTTACAAATTAGTATATCACCATTTTTAGAAAGTGCTTAGATTCTTCCAAATTTGTATACTACTCATTTTTTTTCAAAAGATCTTTCCAAAGAAATGGTAATGGAAATGGAGATGAAGATAGTAGAAAATTGATATATAGATACAAACAAGGGTAGTTGCGGAGCAAAAAGTCCCCACCAAGGCAGAGGGACTTGTTGTTCGACATTCAGAGAGGTCGGTTTATTTGCTATTCAACATGGGGAGGACAAGTCGCCACAATTATGGATTCCCGACTGCTATATCAGGTGCACCAACCTCCTTCCCTCGATCAATTAGAAACTCTTAGGAGGAGACTAACTCGGTTGAAAAAAGTTAAACGGGACATAACCTTGTTCCTATAAAGCTGTTGGACGGAAGGAGTGGCCAGGGGGAGGTGTAGTACCCATTCCATGCCAACTCTCGCTAACGCTCTTAACCCGACTGAATTTAGCTTTATCTTTTAGAACATATTTATGTATTCAGGATTTCCTTAAGATTGACCAGTAATAAGTAAAGTCTTCTTCTGCGGGTTAATAGCCACCATAAAAATAATCGATCAAGTTAAACTAAAATTGAGGCATTGCACTATATGAGCTTCGCTCTCTATCCACATCAGATCCCCTGAACAATATGCAAATGTTTTGCTGGAAATAACTTTACATTTGGATTTTCAATACATTGAAAGAAAAACTCATCTAGGTGGCAGAAAGTAGACTTGTTACTTTCCACTCGTAGCCCTCCATACACAGTCTAGACATGTGCTTAATGGCTTTCCACCTGTTCAGTAATCGATTTCTCTATACAACAGTTGTCTCACATGCAAGTTGTCCTTGAAGAGAGGGGTTCGAGCAAGGTTGGTGCAAGCCATGACAAAATGTAGCAGACAACGCCTGTTCATCAGACATTTCCATCAGTTTATTTTTCTTTTCTTAAGGAATCACCATTGATATCTAAGCCCTATTCAAAACCATTCAGTCCTTCAAACTGCGTATCTTCCACCCATAGCGATGCATTTGCGAGAAGAAGCATCTCCTCCATGAAGGAATCGTCATCCCGTTGACACCCACTTGATTTTATCATCTCCATTTGTGTGATGGGATTTGAGGATGTCAAGGTTTGTTGTTTCAGATTTAGGTCGGATCAACTGCATGTGCACAACCCTAGATCTTTGCTTGGATCCAGAGAGCCGCTGTCGGGTTACTATGGAATTTACTTTTGGACTGGGTCTGGACATTGCTACTTTTCCCTTCGGTAGTAAATTGAATACACCCTCGGTTGTGTTTGATGCAGGTGATTCCATCTTCTTGGTCTTTTGAACACTTGGGCTAAGCCTGAACGATAACTCGTTATTTTTCGTGGCCTTGCTCGATGACGAGAAGCTCCAACCACTTATCTCTTGTTCAGACAACGCCCTATTATTCTCCACACAACCTTTGACTATATCTAAGTGGGAGCCATTCTCGACAATGGAATAGAGGCTGGGATTGTTAGGGGTGGTAAACTAAATAATTCGAAGCTGTTCAATTCTTCAAACCCAAGCGCAACTCCAACCCACAGTGGAGTACTTCTGAAAAGAAGCATGAGCAGCGTGAATTCAGACTCCAAGAAGTGATTGCCCACTACAAGCAATCTTTGAGTATTAGGTTTAAACAACCCAAGGACCGAGAGAACCCAAAATGGAGGAAGCTGGCAGGAGAGCCTCTAAAGAAGCATGTTGTAGTGCATTCATTTGTGAGTGTGGGGAAGCTATTGAACATGGAAGTTTAGTCATTCTGATGTTATAAATGCCCTGAATATTCAGGTGCAAGAAAGAATCAGAAGAGTGAAGGTCGGGATTGAGCGGTGTATAAATTGGATTCTCTTTGCTACTAGAGGATGAATGGATATGAAATATGCGATGAATACTTTGAATCCGTTTTAGCGGCCCAGGGGACTTCGATATATGTATCCTTGTATGGAGAGAGAACACTTTATTCTAGGGTTTGGGTGTACAACATATTTGCTTTGCTGTGGGACAGTGAAAGGCTGGAGTTAGTGTTGGGGACAACGTTTTTCTATGAATAGTGCTTGACTAGAGTTAGTGCTTCTTGGTTGTCAACAGTTATAGTAGTTTATCTAGCCTGGGCTTCCAGTTGGCTGTGAACAATATACTAAGTTTTTACTACAATCAACCTGCTAAGTCTAGAATCCTTCAAAGTATATTTGAGTGACAGTACTGAAAAAAAAAAAACTAAAAACAAGAAATAATTTACAAATATTGTAAATAACAGACTTGGAGGTGTTGTCGTTGTTCTTTTTGTTGTATGCGTTGCCAACGATTCCGTAGGTGGAGGAGGCTTGATCATATATTGTTCATCAGAGCAGAAGGGAATGGAGGAGCGATGGTCACTCCAGAGCAGAAGGAGAAGGAGGGGCAGCGAGTCTAGATGCAACAGAAGGGAAAAATGATGGTCGAGGCCAAGGAAAGCAAAGAAGAAATAGGCTCATGGACACCTCTATTGTGCTGTGTCACTCTATTGTGAACACCTCTACTTTGTTGTGTCACTCTATTGTGAACACCTCTACTTTGTTGTGTCACTCTACAGTGTTTGTTTCATGCTATGCAGTGTTCCAGGTGTAAGTTAAAAATTTTCTACGTAGAAACAAAATGGATGCCATAAACATGCCTTAATACATGGGATAACATTTAATGTTTTCAAAGTAATGCTAGATTCATCTCTAGCATTACTTCTTTGTCATAAAATCATTACTTCTTTCTCATAAAATCAAAACATAAATGTGCCCTTTAAAGTAAAGTTAACCTAATATATTCGCCCCTCTGCCTCGGGAAGAGGCCAAATAAGAGGTCAAACTCAAACTTAGGTAAAAAACAACATGAACAACCTAAATTATATGATTTTTTTTAGAAACTTTGGTTAAAGCAATTATAAGTTATTGGTTTCTATGCCAAGTTAATAGGAAAATTGAAAATCGGATACTAATAGTCCCTCAACCCAAAGGGAAGGGACTAATAAGTTGTGAACGAGCTTATGACCTTTTGAATTGGGAAGGTATAAATCATCTTCAAATTCCCCTTAACATCGAGTAGTTGCATTTCATTTAAAAAAACCTACATTGACTCGATTTGGATTATTGTTGTTCTTATTTATTTGTTTGGTACCACTATATATAATGGTAATCACTATGAGAATATAATCCAAATTAAACTAAAGATTAAGAGTTTATAGACCACAAGGGAACTCTAAAACAYGATTCCCTAAGCATAACCATGGAGATAGGACCTCCATCAATGAAACATGAATTTCACCTAATGTGTAATAACACACTCCTATACCTTATAATATAATGATAAGGATTAGTGAGATCAATCCAATAACTCAAAATTTTGGTAGAAGTTGTTGAAACATCAAACATTGATGGTTCATCACACATCTGCTCAATTCAGTCGGTCGAGAGATCGACCTATTTCTAGACACAATCGGTCAGATGATAGACCAACACACCACACTAGTCAATTGAGTAGTTAACATGCCAGTCGGTCAGAAACTTGACCAGTAGTCGAAGATAGTCGAGCGATGGATAAACCAACCCTGCAATAGAATACAAGTTGGACGGATAGTAGGTTGGATAGAGTCATGTTGAGTCGAATTTCGAGAGCGGATATTATGGAGTCAACTCTAATCGCCGACAATTATATGTGGACAAGATCTTCCAGATTCTTTGGGAATCAGTTAATCTTGAGAATATAAAAAAAATACCTCTTGGGTCCTTATAAAAAAACATGAAGTGTGATTGAGATTGCACAATAAATCATGCAAATCAAGATGTGCAATATGCACTGTGATGTTATGATCATAATACTCTATGCTTAAGTGTTGTAATATTGTCTTTAAACACCACATATGTACTTTGAAATTTCTTGTCCCTCTTCGATTGTCTGCAATATTATGTTCTATGTTTCATACTGTGTTCTATTTTATTCCCCAACATAAGTGATAATGGTCAATTAGCTAACTATCTGGTTTGAGGAGACTTGTCTCTACTACAAAGCATCTTTCATATTTATATTAAGTTTATATTATCGTGTAATGCAAGACCATGTTACCTTTATATAGGTACGTGTAGCTTCACTACTAGATTGATAGGTACGTGTAGTTTCACTACTAGATTAATTGCATTCACTTAAAATGTACATATTCTAAGATGAACATAAAATGAACATAAAACAAAAGTATCATCAATTTAATTTATTAACCTTTCCTACAAGGAATATATTTTATGCATCATCATCAATTTTTTAGTGCATTATTTTGTTGGATTTGTATGACGCTTTTTATTTATCTATATTAATTAAAAATATTAAAAAAAATTATAAAAATTGAAAAGTTTAATTTTAATTGATTAAATGTATTGATATTAGTATTTTCCTTTGATTTTCACTATTATTATTGTTATAGTTAAAAATAAAATATAATATAAAATATAAAAATTCTCTACAAACGCCATCTACAACTTCATATTAAATTGTGAAGTTGTGTCATCCTCATATGAATTGTGTAGATCATCCAAAAAGATTCTATGATCATGTCTCATTGTCCATAGATATTTTTGAGTCATGTCTTTCCTTTTAAATTTAAATTAGAGTGATAACATTTGTTGATGGAAATAATGGTAATTAGTATGCTAAGAAGATGCCACATATGAGGTGATTTTCATCATTGCCCATTCCTTGTAACACATAAATTTTTTTTACTGTATTACGAACTAAAATTCAAGCAACTGCCATTTGCACTAACCCTATATGTAATGAGAACTAGATCAATCACTTTACATAGTAGTTATTTATTTTCCCATTGATTCTAGATGTGTTCCATTGATCTCCAAACATCGTAGATTTCATCAATTTATAAACCTATGGTGCATTACATGAATTTGAAGAAACAAAATATTTCAAACTTATTAGGAAGCTAGGCAATTAAATAAACTGCAAATCTCGATATTAGCTTAGCTAGCTTGTGTACTAGACATGTTCAACTTCTAAGAGAGATTTAATGCAATGGTTCTATAAGGTATTTGGAAATGAATGGATCCAAGTAATAAAAGCACCACTCTCATCATGAAAGGATAACCAATATTTGTTCCACACATTAGTCTATTAAACCAATATTTGTTCCACACATTATTCTATTAGTATATTCTCTGAACTATATAAAAAAAACTAAAACTTCATCTTAATTCAGGTAGAAGGAACTTTTGGTAGTCAAGTAGAGTTCAAAGAGCACCACGGTGGATGGTTGGAGATGAGTCTGAGGACCAACCATAAGAAAAGAGGTCTTGTAGAGCAAGTAGGTCTTAAGAAGGTCAGGGTCAAAAATATTTTGAATTTCAGGAAAGAGAGAACTACTGTTATGGAACCAGAGCCGAGTCTTGACACACTCTGGTGTGTCCTGGGTTTCAACAAGGAGGAGAAACCTTTCTTTCTTTTCTAGTTAGCTCATGTTTTCTCTTAGGCTTTGTTTAGTTGCTCGTTTAATTCCCAGGTCATCCATTTAGCGGTTCTCCCCTGTTTAGCATTCTTGTAATGGAATGTAGGTGGCCTTTCCTGGTTTTCTATTCAATAAGGAAATAAGTTGAAACTGTAAAATGCAACGGAAACAAGCTTGTTGGAATGCTGGCGGCGTATCTCTGAGAAGAGATGTGACGGTTGCGCTCATTCGAAAGAAGATGATTACAATGAGGCTCTGTAGGCCTTTTTACAATAAACAAGAATGCCAAAAACCCTAGACATCCAAAAACCTAACCCTAGGTTAACCCTAGACATCCAAAAACCTAACCCTAGGAGTTCCCCCTTCAGATGAGGAAATGTCTGTTGAATATGGCCCCGGGTGAGCCACTTTCCTTGGTTCAGGAGCTGCCCTGCTTTGACGACTCGATAAAGCTGGATCCTTTGTTGTAGAGTGCCCTTGATCTATGTGTCCACAATCTGATCATTGGATTCCTGTTGTATGAAGTCAGGGTTGAGATCTGTTGGCGTCAGCTGCTCTGCTACGTCTGAGGTGTCTAATAATGGTGGGAAATAAGGGTGAAGGAGATCCACGTTGAACACTGGGTGCAGGCCAAGGAAAGGAGGAATGTTGAGCTCAAAATCATTATCTCCCACGGACTTAGTGATGGTTTACGACCCATAATGGAGTGGGCGAAGCTTCCGATGGGGTCATGTAAGGCGTTCTTTCTGCAAGTGCAACCAAAATTTGATTTCCACCTGAAACTTATGTGGCACCCGATGTTGATCATGGCGCTACTTGTACTTGTCATTGGACTTTTGTAGGATATCCTGAACCTGTTGGTGGATGTGTTGGATCCACTCAATGAACCGGGTGGCTTTGTCAGCTTCAGTTGGAGCAAGAGATGATTTGGTCGAGGTGACTGCAAGGAGAAGTGCAACATCTATGGGACCCAATGGTTGGAATCCCAACCCCACCTAAAAGGGGCTGTGGTCGGTTGAGCTATGCAAGGATCGGTTGTAGCTATGTTGGACATAGGGAAGGCTCTCATCCCATGTGTGAGGGTGATTTGAATTATACATGAGAAGGATATACACAATCATTTGATTGATGACCTCGGTTTGGCCATCTATCTGAGGGTGGAAGGCCATGGATTTGGTGAGCTTGGTGTTCAGAAGTGACCAGAGGCTCGACCAGAATGTGCTGAGAAATCAGATGTCCCAATCTGAGACAATAGTTTGTGGGATTCCAAAATGTACCCAGACTCGTTCAAAGAATATCTTGGCAGTGGCCTCTGCTATGATGTTCTTCTTGCAGGCAACCAGAATCGCCATCTTAGAAAAGCGATCAACAACCACAAAAACACATTCATTTCCCTGCTTGGTGGATGGGAAGCCC